>CAUYPK010146875.1:0-53170 GCA_963574355.1 Loris lydekkerianus | reverse complement strand
GCTTTGTCTTCAATGTCCGAAATCCTTTCTTCTGCTTGCTCCATTCTGTTACTGAGGGATTCTACTGTGTTTCTCAGATCTTTGAGGGATGCAACTTCTTGTCTCAATGATTCAAAATCTTTGGTCATTTGCTCTTTGAATTCATTGAATTCTTGAGATAACTTTTGGAACTCTAATTCCATCTTATTTGCTATCCAGATCCTGAATTCAATTTCTGACATCTCAGCTATTTGTTTGTGCATGGGGTCTTGTGCTGTTTCTGCCCCATTGATCCCTGGGGGAGTTGATCTACTCTGATTGTTCATATTGCCAGAGTCTTTCTGTTTATTTCACCTCATGATTGTTTTTGACTGTTGCCTCTGGCCATCCTCAGAGTTGGGAAGGTATCTCTCCAAGATTAGACCCTAGCAGGATCACTCTATTGTTGCTGGATCTTTGTAGGGAGTGACCCTGTGTAGTTCCTCTGGGGCTGCTCTAGCTAGGGAGTTCTGGTTGTGGAAGCAGCTCCGGTGTGTGACACGCCCGGATCCAGCAACATGGCTGGGGATGGTGCACACGGTTCTGGGAGTGTCTGGCGCCCAGTGACTTTGGCACAGAGAACCCAAGGCTCCAGCAGTCTCTACCCAGGAGAAGGGCTCTGCACAGAGGCAGGGAGGGCTCCTGGGGGCATGCAGCTACCAGAGTCCCTGGCCAGATGAACGGGCTAGTGTGGAGGCTGGGAAGACACAGGAGGGAGGATGCAGGATTGCGTGGCTCCCGCAGTTCCTGGTCAGGGAATGCGGAGGCCCGGTGGGTGTGGGTCACTGGTTGGGGGTTACTGCATAGCTCTTATGGAGGTCTGGGTGGCACCAAGCCCAGGAGTTTGAGGTTGCTATGAGCTGTGATGTCACAGCACTCTACCCAGGGCAACAGCCCAAAGCTCCAGTGTGCCAAAACCACCTCACTCTGCCCCTAAGGATTAAGGCTGTAAGGCAGTTCAGTCCCTGCCTTTAGGCTGTTCAGTCACTAGGTTACTTTGTCCTGCCAGATCCTTGCTCTGGGACCCCGAGGGCGGAGCTTGCCGGAGCAGTTCTTTCACAATGGCTTACTTCGCCCAGCTCAGTGGTTCATTCTGGGGCCCCAGACAATGCCCAACGTTCTCCACACTCCTGCTCAAGCTCTCCCCAAAGTGGCTCAACTGAGTGCCAAGTCCAAGAACACCAGAACAGTTCACAGGTAAGGCCTTTCCATTTTGCAGTCTCACTGCTGCTTGTACTCACGGTTGCCAGCGTGATTAGGTTGATCAAACACACACAGCCACTTGGCAGTTTTCCACTGTTTTTTTCCTCCTCCTGGGGTCCAGAAGTCCCTTGCTGGCTCCCTGTATCCTCAAAAGGATGATCATAGGCAGATCCCACCGGCCAGAGATGCCTGGAGTCTTGTCTCCAGATTCACCGTGCCCAGTTGCAGGGAAGCTGTTACTCGGCCGCCATCTTTAATCAGCATATCCACATCGGTCTATAGTTCTTGATCACTTCCAGGAGTCTTGTGGTTGAATCCTTGGGGTTTTCTTTTCTTTCTTGTTTTTTTTTTTTTTTTTTAATATATATAATTGATTATTTATTTATTTATTTATTTTTTGTGTGTGTGTGTGGTTTTTGGGGCCATGGCTGGGTGTGAACCCACTGCCTCCAGCATATGGGATCAGTGCCCTACCACTTTGAGCCACAGGTGCTGCCCAGGATTTTCTAAGTATAAGATATTGTCAACAAAGAGCTGAGAATAACTTGAACTCCTCTTTCCCATTCAGATACCCTTGATAAACTTCTCTTGCCTGAATGCATTGGCTAGGACTTCCAGCACTATGTTGAACAGTAGTGGCAATAATGGGCATCCGTGTCAATAAGTTCTAAGTGGAAATGCTATTGGTTTCTCTCCATTCAGTATGATATTGGTTGTGGGCTTGTCAAAGATGGCTTCTATCAGTTTAAGAAGTATCCCATCAGGCTCAGCGCCTGTAGCCCAGTGGTTATGGCACCGACCACATACACCAAGGCTGGCGGGTTGGAGCCTGGTTTGGGCCAGCTAAACAACAATGACAACTGCAACAAAAAATTGCTGGGCATTGTCACAGGCACCTGTAGTCCTAGCTACTTGGGAAGCTGAAGCAAGAGAATCGCTTTAGCCCAAGAGTTTGAGGTTGCTGTCAGCTGTAACACTATAGGACTCTACTGAGGATGACATAGTGAGACTCTGTTTAAAAAAAAAAAAAAAAAAAAAAAGGAGTGTCCCATCAATGCCTATTTTCTTAAATATTCTTATCAAAAAAGGATGCTGAATTTTGTCAAATGCTTTTTCTGCATCTATTAACAGGGTCACATTTACTTAACAATAGATGTGAAGGATTTCTACAGAGAGACTTATGAAGCACTGAGAAAAGAAATAGCAGAGGACATTAACATATTAAAGAACATACCATGCTCATGGCTAGGAAGAATCAACATTGTTAAAATGTCTGTACTACCCAAAGCAATCTATAGATTTAATGCCATCCCCATTAAAATACCAATGTTATACCTTGAAGATCTTAAAAAAATGTTCTATGTCTCATACAGAACTGGAAAAAACACTGAATATCTAATACAATTCTACAAAATAAGAACAAATTTGGAGGCATCATGTTACCAGACTTCAGGTTACACTACCAGTTCATAGTGATCAAAATAGCATGGTATTGGGATACAAATAGAGACATAGATCTATGGACCAGAACAGAGAACCCTGAGATAAAACCAGTCTCATATCACCATCTGAACTTTAATAAAGCAAACAAAAGTATACACTGGGAAAAAGAATCCCTGTTTAATAAATGGCGCTGGGAAAATGGGTTAGCCACATGTAAAAGGCTAAACCATGACCCACATTTTTCATCACTTACAAAATGAGTCCATGATGGATACAAGATTTAAAACTAAGACACAAAACCATAAAATTTCTAGAAGAAAGTTTAGGGAAAAACTCAACAATCTTGGTCTTGGGAAAGAATTTATGAAGAAGACCCCAAAGGCAATTGCAGCAACAACAAAAATAAATAAATGTGACCTGATCAAGTTTAAAAGTTTCTGTACAGATAAGGACAAAATCAATAAAGCAAAGAGACAACCTTCAGAATGGGAGAAAATATCTGCATGCTACAAATTCAATGAAGACCTAATAACCACAATCTATGAAGAACTCAAGCAAATCAACAAAAAAAGTGCAAATCACCCCATTAAAAATCTTTACTCATGAGGACAGAAGAATGGCTAACACAAACTCATGAAAATCACCATTTCTATTATTAGAGAAATGCAAATCAAAACCACTTTGAGATATCACCTAACTTTAATGAGAGTGGCCCACCTCACAAAATCCCAAAGCAACAGATGCTGGTGTTGTAGGAGTTTGAGCCTGCTGTAATGATGTCAATGCTCTCTCCTGCCTGAGAATTTCCTACCTTGTAGAGATGGGGTCTTAGTCTTGCTTAAGCTTGTCTCAAAGAGACGGGAACACTCCTGCACTGTTGGTGGGACTGCAAACTACCACAGCCTTGGTGGAAAGAAGTATAGAGAGTCCTTAAAGCACTAAAAGTAGGCCTTCCATTTGATCCTGCAATCCCATTACTAGATATTTACTCAAAAGAAAAAAGTCATTTTACCATAAGGACATATGCACTGGAATGTTTATAGCAGCTCAATTTACAATCGCAAAGATGTGGAAACAACCCAAGTGCCCTTCAACACATGAATGGATTAATAAACTGTGGTATATGAATATATGGAATACTATTCAACCATAAAAAGATGGAGGTCTTATATCCTTTGTTATAATTTAGATGGATTTGGAGAATACTCTCCTAAGTATCATAAGAATGGAAACACAAGCATCACATGTACTCAATACTAATTTGAAACTTGTAGGTTAACGGGCTCACATGAGAGAAAAACTCAATTAAATTCGAGAAGAGGGCAGGGGGGTCAGCGGGTTCCTATCCAGTGGGAACAACGAGCATGTGCACGGCACACTTCCTGACTAAAGGACACAACTACAGCTTGGACTTTACCTTACAAATGCAGACGTGACCTAATTATAGGTACCCTCATATTAATCTCTCACACATACACACACACAAAAGACAGAAACCTAACAACGCCTCTTTGAAGCCTCCCCAGACCTGTCTCCTTGCTCACCCTCCATGTCTTCATCTCTGCTGCTTCATCCTGTTCCACAGGCCCACTGTCTCTTACGGAAAACCACTTTTATTAGTTTATTGGTTCATTAGTTTTATTTATTTGTTTATTTACTTATTTGAGACAGGGTCTCACTTTTATTTTCTGGGCTAGCGTGCATTGGCATCATCACAGTAGGCTCAAACTCCTGCACTCAAACGATCCTCCTGCCTTAGCCTCTTGAGTAACCAGGACTATTGGTATGCTACCATGCCTGGCTAATTTCCTACTTTTTGTAGAGATGAGGTCTCAGTCTTGTTCAAGCTTGTCTCAAACTTCTGGCCTCAAGCAATCTTTTTGTCTCAGCCTCCCACAGTGCTAAGACTAAGGTGTGATCCATTGCACCAGGCCAATAATTTATTTTTGTACAGATACTTGTACTATATATATTTTTATTTCTTAGTTTTATTAAATAGCAGATGATATATATGGTTGTTTTACATTTTCTCACTTAACATGTCTTAAAGTCTATGCCATTATTAGCAGGCGGGAAATTGACCGTTATTTAGGATGTGGCCTAGCTGGGGTTCCCCTTAAAGTAGAGCCTGAAACAAGATCCTGGCAGCAGGGGCCGATTTGGAAGGTGGTTCCAGGAAGCAGAAACAAGGAAGTGAAACAGGGTTGGAGGCAAAGTCAATAAAGAGTATGGTGTTGAGCTGGTTTCCAGTGTGAGCAACTGACGCTCAGTCCCTGTAACCTCTGAGGAGCTGTGCACAGTGTGCCCCACCATAATCTCTTCACAGAATGTGAGGTTGGGTCATTTATCAATTGATTCCTTGCCTGTTTCAATTGAAAGCTGCCCCAGTTAATTCTCCATACTTCTGGACTGTCCCAGGAAAGGGCTGAGTGAGGATCTCCCTTCAGAAAGACCCCTGAGGCAGAAAACTAGAAACAAAAGGCGGACACTTGAGGTAGGATGCCTTCTGTGTGCACAGAAACTGTCCCCCACAGATGTGCAGGGGTTTGAGGGAAGTGGTGCAGAGGTCACAAAGCTATGGGCTCTGTAGAATTTCATTCACTGTGTGGACACACCCTAGTTATTCTACCAGTAAGTACTCTAATCTTTTGCTATTACAAATAATGCCATGATATGCATACATCATTATTTAAAATAAATTCTTGGAAGTGAAATTTCTGGGTGAAAGGGTAAATGCATTAGTGATTTTTTTTATTTTTTGAGACTTTTTTTTTTTGACACATTGTCTGTGTCACCCAGGCTGGAGTGTTGTTGTGCGATCAAAGCTCACTGCAGCCTTGAACTCTTGGGCTCAAGCCATCCTCCTGCCTCAGCCTCCTGAGTAGCTAGGACTACAGGCATGCATCTCTACCTCTTTGTAGCCCTCCCAGCCTACCTCCAGACCAATCTTTCCTTCCTCCCGCCTCTTGAAGTTTTCGGTTTTATTACCTATGGGGTGCCTAATCATCAGGTTACCATTAGATTTCCACATGTATGTAGCTTCTGTCCTTGGGTAAGTTCCTCAGAACAGAGGTGGTATATATTCCTAAAAATTACCTGCTAAGGGTCTATGAGTCCAACCAATTTTTGTTGATTGATAGATTTGGCAGCTGCTGCTAAGCTACAAAAGAATCTCTATAACTCAAAAAGGAAGGGCATTGTCAAGTTCTTCGTTGTGCACATAGTGGGTGAGCAGGGAGGCAAAGATTGCTAATTGTCCCCCAATATCCATTCTCTTCTTTATTTAAGTTAGGATGTCTCCCACCATCCAAGTTTTAGCTCGGCACATGGCAGTCCAGCTAGTGACATTTCTTAGCCTCCCTTGATGGAAGTATGGCATGTGAACTAAGTTTGGCAGATCGGATGGAGTGGAAGCAATGTGCGCAACTTCTGGGTTATATCCTTGGGTAGAAGCTGCTCAGCTTCTTCTCTTATCTCCTCCCATGAGTGGAAATACGGATGTGGGAGTGCTGAGCCCACTTACACCAGGTACATAAGGATAATGTTGTTGGGTACAGCTGAAGGAGCCTGGAACTCTAGATGCTCTCCTGAAGCACAATTTCCTTCCTCTGGACCTATACGTAGGGTAGAAATAAACTTCTATCTCATTTGAGACATGGTATTTTTAGTTTTCTATGTCATACCAGCTTAGCCTATATTCTAACTAACAGAGTTTATGAAATAGGCTTGCTCCTGGTTAAAAACAATAACAAAAGCAAACAAACCAAAAACAGGGCTAGACATTTAGAATTTCAGGTACACTAAATATAACTAGTTAAAAGAATTCTATTGTAAATTCTTCAGCAAAAGAATGGTACAACTCCTAAGATATCTTGGGGAAATTCTGGATTTTCATTTATCAAGCTTACTTAAAGCTATGTGGTTATTCCAATCTTCCTCTAATAAGAATTTCTAAAAGGGGATGCAGGGAGTGTTAGTTGTAGCTTTTAAGTCAGCCCCTAAGTTCTTCCTTCACTTTTAGATGGATCAGGTTTGTGGGCCTTTTTCTCCCTGGCTGAGCATTAGGTTAGGATAGACCCTGGAATCAGGTAAAAGTCAGATAATCAATTATAAAATAATGACTATATTGATTAATCCATCAAACTTTTCATGTGGAATAATCAATGATCTCATTATCAGCCCTTCAGTTAAAGTGCATTACTTACTTGCTATCTCTTATGCCTCAGGCCACACTGGAATTTCACCTAGATTAGCCCGAAGTAGGGCAGTTGGTTTGACTATAATGATTAAAAATTTTAATTAGGTAACCTGGAAAATTGTCTTTAATTTTTTTTTGTTTACCCACTGTTACTGCTCAAAAGAAAGAAAAAATCTTTTATTAATGAAGGTGAAAATTCCTATTTGGAATAATCATGGATGGGAGATAGGAAGTTTAAATTAATCTGCTTCCATCAAAGAGCAGAGTATGGGGATATATTGTTCCTGAATCTCCCCACTCCTCCCTCTTGTCATGGGTTCTGGGCCTACATGGCTGCCTCCCACAAGGTCCTTCTTTCTGCCCCGACCACTCACTAGTCACAGGCATGAAGGCAGGCTGAAGTCTCTGTTAGTCTCTCCTAGACCAATTTAATATAGACTGGGTATTCTTATTTACAGAGAGAGAGAGAAAGGTAACAGACTATCTCTTGGTCTATGTTTGGGGCCTAGCCACCCTCTGTTTTGAAGTGGGTAACCAATCTCACAAAGCTTTTAGAAACACAATTTTCCTCAAAGGCTTCATCTCCTCCCCACCATCCCATGGGCCATTCTCCAGACAAGGTATCGCTTGATGCCTCTGAGTTTGCTCTTGAAGGGAAAGAGAAGGAAATAAGATTAACATTTATTGAGCATCTTCGAAGCCAGACCATGGGGTAGGCCTTTTGCAGACGTTGCCCCATTTGACCTCACTACAGCCTTTGGGATAGGAGCCTCCCCTGTTTTTCAGATGAGAAATAGACTCAGAAATTACTCACTGTCAACCTGCCAAAAAGTGGTAAAGCTAGCCTATGAATCAGCCTGGTTGGGTTCCAAAACCTAGACGTTTCCCACAGTAGTTAGCTGCCTCTCAGCCCTATCTCATCTTTCCTGCAGAGAGAAATTCTACCCATTTTTGAAGGCCCACCCTAATGTCACCTCTTCTAAATCTTCCTGGAACCCTTCTGGAAGGACTGTCTCTCCTTCATGCCTTTGCCGTCACTTCTGAACACTTCTGTCGTGATACTTTGGGTACTCAGGCCGTCCCTCATTCCAAAAAGCTGGAAGAAGCTTTTATGCTATTTCTACAGGCTGACCTTGTGCTGAACTTCAGTACAGAGTTTCAGATTCCCTTCCTAGTTTGTGAGCTCGCGTGGCAAGGGGCAGGGGGAAGGATTAGGTCTTTGTAACTCCACAGCCCACAGCAGACACCTGAGGGAGCATGGTGGAGTGCTCACAAGCATGGGTTTTTAAGTTGGGATTAAAGTCCTGTTTTTTTTCCTTCCTCGCTATGAGCCACTGGGCAAATTACTTATTCCTCTCTAAGCACACGGGGATGATAGTAACTACTGATACCTCCTACAGGATTGTCGTGAGGAGAAATGAGATACCATGTATAGGGCATTGAGGACTCTACCTGAGAACATGACAGGTGCTAAAAAATAGCTAGCGAATAGTAATTGGAAAGAAACATTCTTAATCCACAAACACACACTTTGGTTTGACTATCAGCTATATTTTCCTTCAGGATTTTTCCTATTTCTGCTTTATGTGGCTCCTGTTTTGTTGCTGGTCAAAGAACCCCTCCTCACTTCAGGGATACCCAGAGACTCAAGTGCGGCCAGTCTCAGAACACGGTTAGCCTGGCAATAGTGACTGGTCCCAGACTAGACATGTGATCCAGGCAGAATTCTTCCTGCAAGGAAACTGAGAGAAAGATGCTCTTTCTCTCTTTTTTCTTGAGACAAAGTCTTCCTGTGTTGCCCTCGGTAGAGGGCTGTAGCGTCACAGTTCACAGCAACCTCAAACTCTTGGGCTTAAGCGATTCTCTTGCCTCAGCCTCCCAGGTAGCTGGGACTATAGGCGCCCACCACAACATCCAGCTATTTTTTTTTTTTTTAGAGACAGAGTCTCAGTTTATCACCCCCGGTAGAGTGCTGTGGAGTTACAGCTCACAGCAACCTCCAATTCCTGGGCTTAGGCGATTCTCTTGCCTCAACCTCCTGAGTAGCTGTGACTACAGGTGCCCACCATAATGCTTGGCTATTTTTCTGTTGCAGTTTGGCAGGGGCCGGGTTCAAACCCGCCACCCTCGGTATATGCCGGTGCTCCACACGCTGAGCCACAGGCACTGCCTGTCGGGCTATTTTTTGTGGCGTCACACACCCTACAGCAACCGCCAATCCCTGGGCTCAGGCAATCCTCTTGCCTCAGCCTCCCGAGTAGCTGGGACTAAAAGTGCCAGCCACAACGCCCTGCTGTTTTTTGTTGCAGTTTGGCAGGGGCCGGGTTCGAACCTGCCACCCTGAGTGTATGGGGCCGGCACCCCACCCACAGGTGCTCCCCTGGCTATTTTTGTTGTTGTTGTAGTTATCATTGTTTAGCACCTCCAGGCCGGGTTTGAACCCGCAGGCCCCGGTGTATGTGGCTGGCACCCTAACCACTGAGCTTTGGGCACCGAGCTCTCTCTTGCTAGGGTTGCTAGCCATATTCTCTGCAGATATGCAGTAGAAATGGAGGAGAGAGAATGAGAGGATGGAGGGAGTGAGTCTGGAGGAGTTGAATCCCCATTTTGGCTCTACAGCTCTGCATTCCATTCTGTGAGCTTTCCCTCCCGCCTTCTCACTATGTGAGCAGACCCAACAGTAACGGAGAACATTTATATATAGGCACACATTAGACGCTGTGTTGAGAGCTTTATATGTATCAACTTAAATTATATTCTCAACAAAATCATACCTAACGAAGGTAGGATAATTCTCCTCTTACAGATTAAGAAATCGAGGCACAGAGTGGTTATGTTTAACTTGCTGTCTTTTTGAATTTATTTTAGAGATAGGATCTCACTCTGTCATCCAGGCTGGAGTACAGTGGTACCATCATAGTTCACTGTAACCTTGAACTCCGGGGCTCAAGAGATCCCGGCCTCCCCAAGTGCTGGGATTACAGGTGGGAGCAGCTGTGCCCAGCCCTTGTTAACTTGCCGAAGATCATAAAGGGAAATGGCAGAGCCTGGATTTGCACATAGGCACTCTGGCTCTAGAGCCCTCAATCTTAACTGCCTCACTACATTGCTTTGCAAACCCTATCACGCCTGGTTTTTATTTCTTACACTGGAAAGAGACCTTCTCTGCCCTTCTTTACCTGTAGAAGTCTCAGTTTCTAGTGGCTTCTCCTCTTCTGGCCAACCTCCACTCTCTGAGCCCTGGAAAGAAAACTCTTCCAGGCTGGAAAGAGACTGCAGTTCCTTTGGGGGTGTTCTGCACGGGGTACTGTTGGTGCTGATGACAGCTGAAACGCGGAGCGGCACAGACACTGCAAAGGGCTCAGAGATGTTCAGTGCCTTGCGCTGGTGACGCGGGGAGGGCTCCATCTGGAAGAGGCTGCTGGTAAAGACGGACTTGCTGGGGCTGTCGCTGGAGGTGTAGAACATGCCCAGCAGCTTTGGGGCTGTTTGCTCACCCTCGGGATCCTCAATGGCCCGGAATACCTTCAGCTGCTCAGGTGGGGGCCGGGTCTGAGCGCCCAGGAGCTGGCTCCCGTCATTGCTCACATCAAAGCCACCCTCAGCCCCTGCAGGCAGCCCCTCCTGACCCCATTCTCTCTCCTGCTTGCTGAGGTCACATGAGCTGCCAGTGCTGGTCGAGTGCATTTTTGTTGCTGGAATGAAAAATCCACCCGTGGTGACTGTTCGATTGAAATTTCCTGTGGTTTCTTTTCCTAGTGAAAAAGAGCAATATATTAGCAGCCTAGGCACAGGCAGAACCGCAGCCTTCCAGGAAGGGCAGCACACAGTATGTGAATATTGGATAGGCAAGTCATTCTAATGGCAGCATAGCCACTTGTATAAAGACAGGTACACACATTTGGTTGACAAGAGAAAGCATTTCCTCATATGTGCAGAATTTTGCCATGATGCTCTCATATGAGCATTTGCTGCTGTACCATATATCTCAGTTTTAAACACTGTAGGTAAGAACAGTTTCTAAAAGATCACTGCTAATATCGTCAAGCAGATTTATCATCTACCAGGCATTAAGTGTAGACCATGAAAAAATGAACAGATAGAAGATGGTAGAATGACATTTGCTCAAAATGAAGAAGACAAAAAGGGAAAAATAACCACTTGGTTTTATTTTAGAACTCTAAAACTTATTGTTTTAAGTCTTTTCTGGCAGATGAACCTAGACAGGGGTTTGATTTCCCAGCAAGAAAACAAATGCTGTTCTCAGCTAGACCTCTCCTGTCTTTGCCCAGACTTCTTCCTGTTGATTCAGGGAATGAGAAACTAGGAATGTAAATTAACAGAATGTTCAAAACCATAGCAGTGAGGAATGAGTTCTTGACTGCCTTAGAAATGAAGGCAAACAGAAAAAAATCCGCTTGGAGATGACTTGTGAGTTGCAAGGGATCTAGAAAATAATTTCTAATTTGTATTAAGCACTATATTGAGTGTCTTATGGAACATTATGTTTAAAATGCTTTTTTTTTTTTTTTTTTTAGACAGAATCTTACTTTGTCACCTTTGGAAGAGTGCTGTGGCGTCATACCTCACAACAATCTCAAACTCCTGGGCTCAAGTGATCCTCTTGCCTCAGCCTCCTCTGCCTCAGTAGCTGGGACTATAGATGCCAGTCACAATGCCAAGATATATATATATATTTTTTTTTAAAGAGATGGGGGTCTTGCTCTTGCTCAGACTGGTCTTGAACTCCTAAGCTCAAGCAATCCATTCACGTTGGTCCCCCAGAGTGGTAGGATTACAAGCTTGAGCCACTGTGCCCTGCATGTTTAAAATTCTTAAGATCACCCTGTCAGGGCAGTATAATTATCTCCCTTAACATAGGACACTGAAACGCAGAGGTTAGATGACCTGCCCAACATTCACTTCAGTCATATTTTGAAATATGGCTTGAAATGTTAAGTTCTGCAAAACTGCATGAGAAGTGACCTAAGAGGTTTCAAAAACAAAGCAAATGGATAAATGTAAAAATGAGAAAATTCTAAAAGTCAGCTTAACAAGATCTCACTGAGTATTATACAAGTTTGGAATTATTTTAAATGTTGTTCTTAGGAATCCATATAAGGCAAAAAAAAAAAAAAAAAAAAAAACCCAAAATCCAAAAAGCAGTTGTCCTAAAGATCTTCCTATTGTTTCAGGCTGCTTCGTTTTTCAAAGAGAAAAATGACTTGTACTAAAGAGGTTGGGATAAATATAGAGGAGTTTTAACAGTCTGTTGCCAGACAAGTCCTTTGTCTTGTGACTGGTAATGGTACTTGTTTGCTTATGAAAGTAGAGAGAGAGAGATATAGGCAAGTCAGCCCTCAAGGCTAGAGCTGTGAGAACAAATGTGGATGTGTGTGGGTTGGGTGATGGGGGTTATCTTGTGTGTAAGTGCACACACATCTACTCCAACAAAGTATACTATACTATAATTTGCATATGCCTGACACATAGCTGGTGCCTCATCAATGTTTACTGATAAATAATCAATGAGTGAATGAATGAAAGAATGAATGAGCTAACGAATCGACTCAAAATCAAGAAAATGCATATGGGGCTTGGTGCCCAAAGCACAGTGGCTATGGCACCAGCCACATGCATGGAGGCTGGTGGGTTTGAACCTGGCCCCGCACTGCAACAAAAAAAAATAGTTGGGCGTTGTGGGGGGCACCTGTAGTCCCAGCTACTTGGGAGGCTGAGGCAAGAGAATCCCTTAAGCCCAAGAGTTGGAGGTTGCTGTGAGCTGTGACGCCACGGCATTCTACCGAGGGCGACATAGAGAGACTCTGCCTCAAAAAAAGAAGAAAAAAATGCATATGGAAACATCCAAATTCAACACATATAGAGCATCTACAAGGGGGAAGCCTCATCTGCCATCACTTTCATGTGTTGACCTTTTACCTGCTGCAAGTTTGGATGAACAGTAGTGGTGGTCTCCCTCTGCGGCTAGAGGAAGGCTCTTTAGGCTTAGCCTTGTGGTACAGGAGGGGATGCCCTGGTAAGGGCTTGAGTTTGGGAAGTGTCAGGGAGGGATTTGGAACTAGGCGACTGTACGTGATTGTAACTACAGATAAGCAGATACAGCAGCAGCTTATAGACGCAAGTCTGGTGTGAGCTCCAGTCTCCCAGGTGTGATCCCAACCTCAGAAACTAATAGGAAAATCTCACCTTCCACAGGCACCGAACACAGTGAGTCCATGCTTTTAGCTGGTCGGATAGTAGCTTTTTCCACTAAAGACAAAAGAAAAAATATCGCTAAGGAATGTACATCAAGAAGAAGCATTCAGATAAATAAGTCACCCTATAAGTGCAAGAAGACAGGTGTCTTTAGGAAAGTTTTGCAAGTATTTATAATTTATCCCCTTGGAAGACATTCCTCTGTTCCCCCCTAGATGTTCCTATTTTCTTATTGATCAAAGTTTTATTAATGTTTGACAGATAAAGGTAAATTGCAATTTTTCCAAATAGTTATTAGCAAATGAGGTGTCTGAACCCAATTTAATTGTATAAAGAGTATTCAAGAATGAATCCATGGGGCTCCAGGGAACCCTCCTATTTGGCAGACCAGAGAGCAGGAATCTCTGCGATCTTGTCTCTCAACTCCCAAGAATTTGGTACAACATGTGAGAGGCCCTGGGGAACTAGAGTGGCCTTTCTCCCCAAGTGCAGCTCTGCTCTTTGAAGTCCGAGGCTGGTGGGTCCCCAGTGATCTCACCCCGCATAGATCCCAGTAAAAGCTTTTGTGAACACTCACTCTACGCCCACTGGACTCCATGCATCTTCCTGTGCTGCCATAGCAGGTTTTTAGAAGAGGGTGGTTTAAATGAGTAAAACTTTATATCAGGCACAATACTGGATAGACACATTCAAAAGCACCCTCTCTTTTGGTGGAAGCTGAATTGGCTGGAGGTAGTTCCTTCTAGGTCACGCTTGTTAGGAGAGGAAAGAGGGCAGTTTGGAAGCTGAGCAGGAACCCCAGGACTAAAAGCCCTTGTGGTAACTGTGAACTTAGACAGATCTGGGGTTTGAATTTTAACTCTGCCATTTTGAGGCTGTGTGAGCTCAGATAAGAAGTTTAACTTTTTTTTTGAGAGACAGAGTCTCATTATATCACCCTTGGTAGAGTGCTGTGGCGTCACAGTTCACAGCAACGGCAAACTCTTGGGCTTAAGCAATTCTCCTGCCTCAGCCTCCCAAGTGGCTGGGACTACAGGTGCTGGCCACAATACCCGGCTATTTTTTTGTTGTTGTTGCAGTTGTCATTGTTGTTTAGCTGGCCTGGGCTGGGTTCGAAACCACCCCCCCCAGTGTATGTGGCTGGCACCATAACCACTGTGCTACAAGTGCTGAGGCAAGTGCTCAGACAAGAAGTTTAACTTTCTCTCATGTGTAAAATGAGAAAAAATAGAACTGTTGTGAGGATTAAATGGCTAACAACTATGAAGTAGTCATGTTGTCCTAACCTGAAACAGAGTAAGTGGTCCATAAAAAGTAACTACTGCTTGTTACTTTTGCTATTCAGGATCAGTCAGAGCTTGGCAACAAAGGGGAAGACAGGAGCTGGGGGGACTAATAGCAGTCAGAGTTGGCCCAGCCCACTCTGGGCCATAAATCGCACTCGCGTTTGTCCCTTTTTAGAGTCCCCCTTTCCTCTCCTGGCTCCAAATGCTGCTCCCCCAGGAGGCTGTGAATTAGCCCTTAGGGCTCTCCAAAAGGGGCTTCCCTCCGTCTAGGGGGCTGCTGA
Organism: Loris lydekkerianus; assembly: GCA_963574355.1. Lineage (NCBI taxonomy): Eukaryota > Metazoa > Chordata > Mammalia > Primates > Lorisidae > Loris > Loris lydekkerianus. The sequence goes on along the minus strand of CAUYPK010146875.1, from coordinate 38,525 downwards.
CAGGCGACACGACCCTCTTCATGCACGCCCTGGCGGTAGCAGACGCTGCCCTTCTCCACTTCTGGCGTGTGCCAGAACTCTCATCCTCTGAAGATCTGCTTTTTCCACAGAACTGATTTACCACCCTACCACACCCTCTGGCCAGCATCCCTGTGTCTGTGTATTCTAAGACATGCTTTGCCTTTGTTTCCCAGGAGCTGCATTTCTGGATTTTCTCGGGTTTCTGTTGACCTTGAGGGGGTGTGACCCTGAGTATCACAGAGAATGGGCAGCTATGATCCCGCTGGTGCTGGATCCTCTTTCTCATGATGTGATTCCTCATGGCCTTAGTTACACAGCTGCACATCAGAGCTGTGGCTTTGGGGAACAGTTCCCAAGGATTTCCTGGTCTCTTTTCTGGACAGTAGTCAAGAAGTCAGGACCCCTTGGCCCAGGATTATATTTAGATGGGACCTTGGCTGGCTGGGACCTTGGCTGGCCTCCCGGCTGTGCATCCCCCACTTTTCCAGCCAGCTTTACGTCCTGAGTCCCCACTCCAGCTACTCAGAGGTACACCTAGAACTACTACAGCCCTATGGCTTTGGGATTTCTCTGCTCAGAGGAATTCATTTAGAATAGTACCCTGAACTCTTCTTCCTTGTTGATAATATTTAAAAAAATTTAAATTCTATCAATTTGAACACGAGTGTCTGAGAGGCTCCAAAATTTCGGCCTCTTAATTTAGTCAATGCTCCATTTTTCCTTAGCCTTTATTTTTTAATCTCTGTTCAATTTTCTAACTATGGTGAAACACCCATTTTACTGGCCCCTGCCCAACCCCCAAGCCCCCAATACTGCTCATGGTGAATCGGTTTTTTAAATGCTCTTAGTTGTGGCATTTTAAACATATTACTGACATGTTAATACACTGATTCCTTTTTTCACATGCCTATTCAACACACAGAGAGCTCTTGTGCCATCCACAGAGCCCACACAGGTGGATTATGTTACTGGGTTCCGTGGCCTACCTGGAATCAGATTCCACCAGAGTTATGACCGTAGGGTCTGCTGGTCCTTAGACTCTGGCGTTTTCAACAGCACTCTTCTGGTAAGAAGCCGCTTCTCAGGCAACAGTGAAGACCACACAGTCATGTGAATTGCCTGATGGTTCTTTCATTTCACCCCACATCCCATGAAGTTCAGTCTGGTGGTCTGTCTCTGATCAGTTTGTTCATAAGGTCATAGACCTTTGGCTGCATAACAGAATAACCTCAGGGGCTTCTAAGGCATTGTCAATGCTCAGACCTCACCACAGACCTCCTGAGGTGACCCTGCAGCTGTGTGAGCCATGCCTTGGGCAGTTCTCAGGCACAGGAGAAGCCCTGGCCAGGGACCCGTTGTACATTCTGTGAGTCTGCCACCATTTGATGCAGCATACTGGAATTGTCCCTTTTGAAAGCCACATAAAGGTGTAAATCTTCCCGGTCATGATCAAAGCAAATCATTCCTTTCCCTTTTGTTCATTTGTTTTATTCTGTGGGTTTTTTTTTTAACTTTTTGTTACTTAATGAACCTCTCTGATTGCCATATCTCTGATTCTACTGAAATTTTCTCTTTGATGTGCTTAATAAGCAAATCTCTTATCATAGATTAGGGGTTTCTTTACAGGTGCTCTTCCCCTCAGACTCTCCTTTGAGAGTCCTAATTTCCGATTTTATCTGCTTTGTCCTACATGTGGCAGCTTGTCCTCTTCCCTTGGGCTGTCTTTCCACTTTGTGACAGATGGTTTCCCCTCCGATAACTACTACTGATGCCTGCCCAGAATCCACTGCTCTCTGCTCTTCTCACAGAGCCCATGTGACTGCTGGGGGTCGCTTCTCTTTCCTCGTGCTGGTGATTGGCCCAGGAACCTGGGTGGAAGCCAGTCAGCACCTGGCACTCCCTGGCCACAGGGATTGCTGCATGTGCCCCAGTGAAGGCCAGTGAGATGGGGGAAATTGGACGAGCCTTCTGGGAAAAAAGGCCCCTTGCACTTAGGAGCGAGCTACCAGTAATGACATCCTTTCTCCCTCTGGACATGTCAAAGGTAAAGCCTAGAACTACTATCGTGACTTAGCCACAGCAAAGGAAGCTAATCTGGGAAGGAAGCTGAGCCAAAGGGGAGGGCATAGCTGAGAAAAACAAGGAGAAATGGAAACAGAGCTACTCTGTCAAACCACTCCCGCAGCCTTCCCTGGATCTGAGTGCTCAACTGCAGAAGCCAGTAATTTCTCTCCGTGCATAAATTAATGGAATTGGATTTGCCATTGTTTACAGCCTAATTTATTGTAGCTACTATACACCCAGACATGCTGCATTACTCTGGGGGCAAACATGAAGATTTCACACATCTGTACTTTCTGGTGGTTGGCATGCAATTATTGCTGGGCTTAAGAAAAGTCCTTAAAAATATTACCTCTTATTTTTCCTACAGGAGTTAATTATCTGTTTTTTATTAAAATTTTAAATATTTAGAAAAGTTGAAGACATTTAAACCTACCACCTAGTTTCAACAATTATTAACATATTGCCACATATTTGCATTATCTATTTCTACATCTATATTTATCTACCTACCTATAGTTTGCTGAATCATTGAAAATGAGGGTCAATGCTAAGTCATGGAAAAAGCCCAAGTGCTCATCAATTCACGAATGGGTTAATAAATTATGGTATATGTACACCATGGAATATTATGCAGCCTTAAAGAAAGATGGAGAATTTACCTCTTTCATGTTTACATGGATGAAGCTGAAATATATTCTTCTTAGTAAAGTATCTCAAGAATGGAAGAAAAAGTATCCAGTGTACTCAGCCCTATTATGAAACTAATGTATGGCTTTCATATGAAAGCTATAACCCAGTTATAACCTAAGAATATGGGGAAGGCAGAGAGGGAGGGAAGGGAGGGGGGAGGACAGGTGGAGGGAGGGTGATTGGTGGGATTACACCTGCGGTGCATCTTATAAGGGTACATGTGAAACTTAGTAAATGTAGAATATAAATGTCTTAGTATAATAGCTAAGAAAATGCCAGGAAGGCTATGTTAACCAATGTGATGAAAAAGTGGCAAACGGTCTATAAAACCAGTGTATGGTGCCCCATGATCACATTAATGTACACAGCTGTGATTTAATAATAATAAAAGAAAAAGAAAATGAGGGTCAATATCTTGATGCTTCATCCTTAAATACTCAAGCTTAGCATATGTCTTCTCAGAACCATTAAGATATGAAAATTTATAATTCCTTAATATCACCTAATATCTAATCTATATCTACATTTTCCCTATTTGTTCCCCAGATTTTCTTATGTAGCTTTTTTTTTCTTTTAATCCAAACCAGGATCCAGTCAAGTTTTACTCATTGCATTAGTACATTTATCTTTTACAGCTTGTTTTCATAACTGTTGCCCTCATTTTTATTATACTTTTAATTCAAAACACAAAAAAGTCATTGTGGAAAATTTCCTTGGTCTTCTTTTTCTTGACATAATAGTCAGCTTGATTGGTTATAGTCTCCATTACATAGTGCCTCAGAAATAAGTCCTATGGGGGCACCATCCTTTAAAAATCATGACACTGGGGGAAAAGGGACAGATCTTACAAAGTTCCAATTAATAGAAAAATCATCATTTGGCAAACACCACAGTAATAACTATGGCAGGCAAGAACCACTGATGGGTCCTAAAATTCATGACAGACAGCACTTCAACCAAGTGATCAAAGTTCTTTTTACAAGCAATAAGATACTGGCACAATGTACCTACTGAAATGAAACAGTGAGCCAAGCATAGCATCATTTCTGTAGGATTTGTGCAAAACTCCATAACCTCAATCAGACAAACCCACACGGAGGTGTCTACTACAAAATAAATGGCCAGGACACTTTCAAAGTATCAGGGTCAGAATGACTAAGGAATTCTCCTAGTTTGAAGGGGATTAAGGAGACAGGACAACCAAATGCAATGTGGATTTCTGGATTGAATCCTAGACCAGAAAGGACATTAGCGGGACAGTTATTCGAACACAATGAAGATCTATAAATTAGTTAATGGAACTGTATCAATATTAAATACTTTTGGCTTTGATAACTATATTATGTTAAGATGTTAATATCACGGGAAGCTACATAAAGGGTATACAGTTTCTTTATGTACTATTTTGCAACTTTTTTGTAAGCCTAACAAGCCTTACAACCTCCTCAGTTAATCTATAAATTTGTCTTTCAGGGTTAGTGAGTTGGACGATATCAAAACAAAGACTTAAGAAGCACAGCTAGGAAACAAATACATGTATCACAAAACACAATCGCAGTTGGTTCTTACCTGAGAGTCTCTGCCCTCTCACAAACACACTCCCATTTCTGCTCAACTTTGATTTGGAGTCTGATCCAGAACGTCCCAGGTTAAATATTGATTTCCATTTTTTTGATTTACTGGAAAGCTTTCTCCTAAAACAGACAAGAACCAAGGGGTTAGTTTGTTAACCAGTCATTTCAGTACTGATCATTTATTTTGTAGACTACACCTCGGCATGGGTCTGTCTGACTGAGTTTGGGGTTTTGCACAAATCCTACAGAAGTGATGCTATGCTTGGCTCATTGTAACCTATGGGTTTTATGTTGAAACAGAATATTCCAATTGTGTTCTTAGCTATGAATGGCTCTGATATTTTAGGAAAAATACACATTGAGCCTGACCCTCACCCCAGCTGGGGATGCCCTAGATGAACAAGCTTGGCTTTCAGGAGTCAGAGCAAACCAGGTTCCCCAGGGCAAGAGGCAAAGGCTTGCTATTAAAGGCAGGGGTGGGGGCACCCAGAGAGGGACCAGGGGGAGCCTCCAAGGTCACATGCAACCACACAGTCCTGAGATTTCTGGTAGAAATTTTGGCAAGCACTCTAGTCCTGGATTTTCAAAGATACCATTTTTTTTTTTTTTTTTTTTTTTTTACAATAGTAAACACTGAAGACCAGAGACCTTGGTCCTGTTATGCTCCCTGCACTATGGCCATGCTACTGAACAACAAAGGTGAGGACAGGGCTGGTGCAGACTCGTGGACTAAAAAGGATTGGATGAGCAAGCTGACCTGCAGAGGATCTGGCCTGGTGTGGCTTGGGAGAGTTACAGGCTGCTGGGTTGTTAATGGTCACTCCAAAGCTAGGCAGAGGGAAGTTAGGCTTTTCCTTGTACCAGGCTGCTTTGGGGGGGAGGTTAGGGGAAGGCCGGGTCAGAAAAGCCTGGCACCTTCAGGGGTCACACGGAGGCCTTGCCTTGCTGGGGCTCCACCCAGCCACAGGCCTTCATAAAGTTCCAGGAGAAACCCTGTAACTTGTAGGTCACACAAAAATCCTTTTCTTTATAGGACTACCCTAGAACATCCTGATCTCAAGTCCAGAATGTTTTTATAATCAACCTGAGATAGCTCTGCAGTGCTCAGTGGTTTCTTTTAGAGCAGGCCTAGTTTTTTCAAGTACTTGGCCTTGGGGAGTATTTTATAGGTGGCATACTTTAGGGTATGGTGCACCTCAGGTGTGCTTGGATTTCTCTGCAGAGAAAATGCATCTGATGGTCCTTCCAAGGAATTCTTTCTGATCCCTGGGTGAGAGTCTTACCTTCCAAGGATTTGGGGAGAGAAGTACTGGGGTTCAGTCCCAACAAGGCACGACCCATGGACTCCAGCATGGGGGGGTATCTCACCAGGTGAGTTCCAGGTGCACTATTCTTACAGCATGCAGTGTCACTGGTGCCCCCTATGGTTGTGCAAGGTGGCAGACTTGCAAGGGGTGCCTGTATTTGTACCTCTTTTGACCAAACAGCAGGTATGATACCCTCCAATGAGAAGATTGCCTTTCAGCCCTTCCATTTACTGCCTAGAATTTGGGACTGATTCAAGCCCTACCTCCTTCTACAGTGGGGTACCACTGAGGTGGTGGGTGAAGACCAGGAGGGCAGCAAAGGAAAAGTGAGAGAGGAAGGAAGAATGAAAATATCCCCCAATGAGAATGGTGTTTTATTTGTTTTGGAGAGAAGGGAGGGCTCTGACAGGATTGAAAGGAGGCAAGAAATCTGAGGCTGCCACTTGCCCAGGGCTTCTAGCCTAGAATGGCATCATTGGTTAAGATGTCCTCCATCATGAGACCCATCCTGATGCCTGTTGTAGAGGGTAGAGAGGTCTAGTTTTTGTTTTTAATAAAATTCCTTTTATAAATATCAAGCCTGCTTTGTCTAAAGAATAAGAAATTTCAGTGACAACTCATGACATGACCCCATGACTCTCCACCCCCAACACCATGTGGGAGACCGGGGGCAGTGAACGAGGCCCTTGTGAGAGAGAGGCAGGGAGACAGCCCCCTTCTCTTCTGGAGCATTTCCTCACAGCCCACCTAGATGCCCCCTGCCTCAGCCCATGCTGCCACCTGGGTCCTGAGACCAGGCAGTCTCTGTCTCTTCCTACCACACATCTCCCAGAATTTAAAGGAACCCCCCTTACTTGTTGTCTGGCAACTCAAGGACAGTGTGAAAGAGGGTGCCCATGGGTGGGACGATCTCAGGTAGGCTGTTCTCCCTCCTTTCCTTCCGAGCGGGGTGGTTGGTAGCCAGGCTGCGGGCCTGAGCTTCCTCCAGGCTCACCAGCTTCATGGGCAAGGAGAGGGCTGGCAAGGTCAGGCTCTTCACCATGGGCTGGTTTTCTGTAAGTGAAGAAAAGAGCTCGATTGGAGGAGGCCTGCGCATGCACGGGGTCTAGCCAGATACCCCATACACAGTCCCTCCATTCCTAATCTCGTGACAGGGGCTGAGTGCCAACCCTGGTTTCTCCTGGCCTGGACCTGAGGCTATACACAGGAAACAGACTAGCCAGATGACAAGCAGGGGCTTCAGGAGGAAACTGTGCTTTCAGTACTTTTCAGAGAGATAGCATTCATTCATTCATTCATTCATTCATTCATATGACAGTTATTGAGTACTTACCCTGAGCCAGAGTAACAACAATGGGTCTTTATTCTTGAAAACTCTGCCTTGTGTTTTAGCCAGATGGGAATATAGGTGACCTAGTCCAGCTGGGGTGAGGCAGGAGACTGCTCCCATTCCCCACAGCTGGAGCACACATGCTCCAAGGCCATTTCAAGCTGGAGCCTCTGTCTTTCCTAGATCACCCAGGCTTATATCCTTGCTGTCAAAGGACATTTACAGCCAATGCTATTCCCTAAAAAGATGTGGCTTCATCCTCACTGCTCGGTTGTCTTCTAGTGCACATGGCTAATCCTTTCCTATCGTATGGTATTTTTTTAGGAAGACAAGTGATGGTGACAATTTATAAGGGACAAGGTCAACTCTTTTCTCCAAGTCAGTGGTTCTCATCTTGTTATGATTTTGCCAGCCACTCCCCACCTCAGCCAGGGACATTTAGCAAAGTCTGGAGGCATCTTTGATTATCACAATGAGTGTGAGAGTGCTGCTGGTATCTAGCAGGTACACAGCAGGAAGGCTGCCGCACGTCCCCCAGTGCACAGAACAGTGCCTGGCAGGAAGAATTATTCAGCATGAGATATTAACAATGCCACAGCTGAGAAACCTGACCTACATAAAAGAGAAGTCGAAGTTTGCTTCTGTTAAGTCTTTGGTGGCCATGCCAGTTTTCTGTGACTTCTGAAGTAGTGAAGAGACTCAAGGATAACTTAGAGCAACTGCAACTAGGAAATCACTTTTGGTAGAAGACTCACCTTATTTTCAGGAAGCGGCTTCATGGCACTATTTCTCTTAGTAAAGCCATTGAAAAGGGCATCATAGAAAATGGAGACAGTATGTGACAATAGGGTGTTTCCAAGGAGGACGAGCACGGCGTTACCCAGCAAGGACTGTGGTTAGTACATCCTGAGACCCTGAAAACTTTGCAGCACAGTTTCCAGCTTTAACCTAGTTTTTGGACTCAACCCAGCCGAGGTTAAAGACATTAAAATTTCATTTACTTCCAAGAGTTGTTTGTATGGTTTCTCATAGATTCTAGATGGATTTTTTTTTTTTTTTTTTTGTCATGTATTTACTTAAAAAAAAGTTAAATCACTCTGGAAGCAACTGGAATAATGGGAAGAAAGTAAACTGCAGGGTCAGGAGAGTTAGGGTTAGCATCCACTTATCCCTAAGTTCCCGGCCCAGAGGAAGTACGGGGTCAAGGCCACTCACCGTCTCGGCTCATGCGTTTATCAGGCCTCTCTCCCTTTACATTTCACAGTGGAGCTTGTGACCTGTGCTCTTCACCGACATCTATCACCGATACCTCCTCTCACTTCCTTCATGTCAATAAATGCACCACAGGCCATTCAGTGCACAAGCTGAAGCCCAGAACAGCTAGTTTTTATTCATTCTCTTCTTTGATGCATCCCTTCCCCCACATACAGCCTATAAACAAATCTCATAACTCAGCCGGGTGCAATGGCTCATGCCTGTAATGCTAGCACTCTGTGAGCCAAGGTGTGGGCATCGCCTGAGCTCAGGAGTTTGAGACTAGCCTGAGCAAAAGCAAGACCCTGTCTCTAGTAAAAATAGAAAAACCAGCTGGTGCTGTGGTGGGAACCTGTAGTCCCAGCTACTTGGGAGGCTGAGGCAAGAGGATGGCTTAAGTCTAAGAGTTTGAGGTTGCTGTGAGCTACCCAGGGCATGGAGTGAGGCTCTGTCTCAAAACAAATAAAGTTCATAACTATATGTCCAAAATGTATCCTGACCCCAGTCACTTTGCTCCCACTCACTGCTAACATGCCTGTGCAGGCTGCCGAGCTCACTCGTCTGTGTTGTAGCACCTGCTTCCAGCCTTTGGCCTTTCACACATGGCAGCTCGAGGGCTCAGCTCCTGTGCTCACCTGCTCTATGTCCACCAGTGCTTTCCCACGGCCCCCGGAACCAGCTAGACTCTTAGCATGGTCCTTAGCAAGGACCCTTCACCTGCTTGTGCTCTCCTCTTTGTCCATTTACACAGTGGTCTTCAAAAATACATAGTAAAAAAGTTTGAATATATGTTTCCTTTAGAGATGTATACATGTGCCATTATATTAACATTATGGAATATTAGAAAATATATATAGAATATTACACATTATATACTAGAGGACAAAAATAAATGAAAAAAGAAATTCTAATAGTTTCTTCCTACACCTATACTTTACTGCTTTGGTCTTTGGTACCCACCAGAGTGGGGCACCCCTCTTTGGAAACCACGTTGGTTATAACAACACTGGCTTACTTCTGTAACACTTTGAGCCAGTTTCCACCTCAGGGCTTTTACACCCCTTGTTCTCTGGCCTTGGAACGTTTGTCCTATGGCCTCTCACGACTGGCTCCCTGTGTCAGTCACGTCTCAGTTCAAAGATCAATTCCCCAGAAACAATGACCACTCTGTCTCCAAGTAACACCACGGCATCTCTGACTATTGTATCACCCTGCCATTTTTCCTTATTGGTATTTATTGTCTTTAAAGTGGTAATATATTTACTGGTAAACTTATATTGCTTCTCCCCCCAACTGGATCATACAGGGTCTCTGCTATTTTGCACACTAAAGTGTTCCCAGGGTCTGGTATAGTGCTGGTACGTAGGAGGTACTTGTTACGTATTTATTTTTGAATGAATGTTGGAGATAGCACAATCTCTCTGGCCTCAGCGCTCTCATCTATGAATTAAAGGTATTGGATTCTGTGCCTGCTATACTGTATTTGTAAACCCCCATTCATATGTTGAAACCGAGTCCCCAATGTATTAGTGTTAAGAGATGGGACCCTGAGGAGTTGATTAGGCCATGAGGGTGGAGCCCTTATGAATGGGATTAGAGCCCTTATCAAAGAAGCCCCCTTCAGCCTGTGAGTACAAAGCAAGAAAGTGCAGTGTAGGAGGAATAAGCCTTCACCAGACACTGAAATCTCAAACTTTATCTCAAACTTCCAAGACTCTGGAACTGTGAAAAATAAATTTCTATTGTTTCTAAGCTAACCAGCTTATGAAGTTTTGTTATAGCAGCCCCAAATGGACTAAGATAACTTGTAAAAATTTTTCAGTTGGAAATAGAACTTTGCTCAAGTCTAAAATTCCAAAGAATAGTACTTATTCTATTTTGTATAAATATTAAATATGGTGAATGCAATAACACTATCCTACTAAAGTCAGTAAGAATTTATAACAAGAAGCTTTAAATGAAATGCATTTGAATAACAAGCACTGGAGGCAATCAAGAGTTAAAGGCTAAAGAGTAAAGTGGATTTCACTACACAGGACAAAAGATGATTGAGGCAATGGTCATAAAGAGAACAGGCATTTCCAGGTTGGAATTAGGAATGACCTTAACATTAACAGTTATGGGTGGGATTTGCACTCTAGAAGAACATTTCCAAAAGCCATTAATTCTCCACAATAATTTATTATTGTTTCTAGTTTTCTACTTTTTTTTTTTTTTCCTCACAGAGGCAAAATAGAGTTAAGCAAAAAGCCTGGACTAAAAGATTTGGCTTCAGTGTTCATTCAGCCTTACAAATTACTAGCTATTGTGGCTTTGGGTAGTTGCTAAGCTTTTCTAGATGTCTTGGTCTTTGTGTATAAAAGTAATGTTGGAGTAGAGAGAGGGAAAGAAGGAGGGAGGGGTAGGGAAAGGAAGAGTAGAGAGAGAAGGAGTAAGGCCTTGGTGTGTGCCACACCTTTTGGGGGCAAGACATGATTGCAAGAGGGACTTTGCCTAACAAATGCCATCAGTGTAACCTGGTTTATTGTACCCTCAATGAATCCTCAACATAAAAAAAAAAAAAAAAAGTAATGTTGGTAACAAGTTTATGATGCTTGCTGTGACAAGTTAATAAAATGTTGCATGTGGGATGCCTGCAATAGTTCCTAGAATAGAGTAAATACCCAATAATGTTTTTGTTAACTCAAAGAGATTAATGAATAAATGCATGCATATTACTTCTCAGTTGCTTTCCAAAGAGATTTTACATAGCTTACAATACAAAAATGTATAATGGGAGAATTAAAAATAAAAAGGAAAGGTCAGCCACTACTAGATATATAATGAAGAGAATTAAAAACATATGTTCATACAAAAACTTGTACATGAATAGTCACAGAAGTATTATACGTAATAGTGAAAAACAGAAGCAACCCAAATGCCCATCAACTGAGGAGTGGGTAAAAAAATGTGGTATACTCCTACAACAGAATATTATTCAAACTTAAAAAGGAATGAAGTATTGAAACATGCGACAACATGGGTAAACCTTGAAAACACACGCAAAGTGGAAAAGCCACTAACGAAATAACACACATTGCATAATTCCATTTATGTGAAATGCCCAGGATAGACAAACCCATAGAAACACAAAGTAGGTTAGTGGTTACCAGGGCCTGGGGTGAGGGGAATGTGTGGAGTGACTGCTTAATGAGTACAAGGGGTTTTTTGGCTCGGTGCCTGTAGCTCAGCAGCTAGGGTGCCAGCCACATACACTGGAGCTGGTGGGTTTGAACCCAGGCAAGGCCTGCCAAACAACAATGACAACTACAATAAAAAAAATAACTGGGCATTGTGGTGGGCGCCTGTAGTCTCAGATAGTTGGGAGGCTGAGGCAAGAGAATCACTTGAGCCCAAGAGTTTGAGGTGGCTATGAGCTGTGACGGTAAAGCACTCTACTGAGGGCAACATTGTGAAACTCTCTCTCAAAAAAAAAAAAAAAAAATGACTATGGGGTTTTTGGTATGGTTTGAACATGTTCCCCAAAGTTCATGTCCTGGAAACTTAATCCCCAATGCAAAAGTGTTGAGAGATGGAACTTTTTTTTTTTTTGAGACAGAGTCCCACTTGTCACCCTCGGTAAAGTGCTGTGGCATCACAGCTCACAGCAACCTCCATCTCCTAGGCTCAAGCAATCTTTTTGCTTCAGCTTCCCAAGTAGCTGTGACTATAGGCGCCCACCACAATGCCCAACTACTTTTCTGTTGCAGTTGTCATTGTTCAGCAGGCCCAGGCCAGGTTTAAACCTGCCAGCCTCGGTTTATGTAGCCAGCTCTGCAACCACTGTGCTACAGGCACTGAGCCGTACATAGAGAGATAGAACTTTTTTTTTTTTTTTAGAGACAGAGTTTCACTTTGTCGCCCTTAGTAGAGTGCCGTGGCATCACAGCTTATAGCAACCTCCAGCTCTTGGGCTTAGGCAATTCTTCAGCCTCCCAAGTAGCTGGCACTACACACGCCCGCCACAACGCTCGGCTATTTTTTTGGGGCAGTTTGGCCAGGGCCGAGTTTGAACCCGCCACCGTCGGTATATGGGGCCGGTGCCCTAATCACTGAGCCACAGGCACCTCCCTGAGAGATAGAACTTCTAAGAGGCGATTAGGTCATGAGGGCTCTGCCCTCCTGAATGCAATAACACCATTATTATGGGAGTGGGTTTGTCATAAAAGCAAGCTTGTCCTCTCCCTCTCTCATCTTTCTACCTTCCACCAGAGGATGTTGTAGCAAAGCAAGAAGGCCCTCACCTGATGCCAGCCCCTCCATCTTGGACTTTTAACTTCCAGGACCACGAAAAATAAATTTAACTTCCAGGACCACGAAAAATAAATTTCTCCTCCCCTCCCCTCCTTTCCTTTCACTTCCTTTCTCTTTTCTTCCCTTTTATTCTTTAATTCCTGGCCTCAAGTATTCTTCCTGCCTCAACCTCCTGCGTAACTGGGTCTACAGGCACACACCACCATGCTCGGCAGAAATAAGTTTCTGTTCATTGTAAATTTCTCAGTCTGTAATATTCTTTTGTAGCAGCACAAACAAAGACAAGTTTCTTTATAGAGTGATGAAAATGTTCTGGAATTAGAGTGGTGATGGTTGTACAATTTTGTGAATGCACTAAAACCACTGAATTTTACACTTTAAAATGGTGGATTTTATGTGTATCAAATCTCAATAAACATAATTTAAGGAAAGAAAAGTCATAAATCACATAGAGAACAGGGAAGGAGTGGAAGCAATTATGCCAGGAATCAAAATTTGATGTTAATTGCAATTGATTATTCTTATGAGTATATTGGCTCTTCCAAATATATTAAACTGCAAAAGAGTGTTTTGACGAGCTAACAAATATCATGTAGATACAGTTCTCATACAGCACTGATTCTGCAAATGATGGCCTGAGCAGCAGGATCAGCATCATCTGGAAGCCTGTTAGATGCAAATTATTAGCCACAGTCCAAGCATATTAAACCAGAAACTCTGGGAATGAAGGGCTAGTAATCTGTGGTTTACAGGTGATTTTAATTCACTCTAATATCGAAAAGCCACTCTCATACAGCAGGCTTCCTGATCAACTGTGCTTCTGGTTTTTACAAATTAGGCTCACAGGAGTTCAAACACATAAGTCAATTCACTCCTAATGTTCATTATGCCATTATGAGATACCCACAAACACCCATTTTCGCATGCCTACTGTCTGGTACAGGGCAAATATGAACATGTTGCCTCTTGTTTATCTAAGACTTCAAGGAGAAGGCATAAAGGTCTTCTGTAATATGATAATGAAAGTAAAGATAAAATCTAACAGTCAGGAAGAATGTTGCCAGTGCCACAACTCAGAGTTTAAGAGCTCACCAAAGCTAGTAGAACACTATTCCAGTTCTATTCTACCACATTCATAGGTAGGCCATATATGCAACTGACCAAAAACGTGTTAAAGCCATATGAAAACACAGCACAGATTTGCTACACACATACAGATGAATACATGTATGATCCTTGGACACTGACACACAATAGTCAGCAGATACACACAGCCAACTCTCAGAGCTAAAACCAAGCCCACCCTTGCTTATCCCTGGGCCCCATGTCTAGGGAAACAATGAAAGATAGGCTGGTGGGGATGGTATGTCAGGAAGAGTCATTACCATTGTTTTCCAGAGATCCAGTTGTGCCATTGTTAAAGATCTGATCCACATGATTCAATATGAACTCGATCACCACCTGCTGGACCCGGACAGCAAGGAAGGCTGCATCTCCATTGCAACCAGTGGCTTCAATTTCTTTAGACCTACTCCATGAAAGAAACACAATTCAGTAAGTCTGCCTTGCAACCTGAAGCACCAAGGGGAGGCCTTTTGCATAAACCCTATCTTCTAAATTTATAGTTTATTTTATAGAATACTTAACTACAGGAGAACCTCTGTAAGTTGACCACTCAAGGGACTGTAACAAACTGGATAACAAAAGGAACTAGGCCTACTATACTGATACATACAGGTGGTGCATGTCCCATCTATGAAAATTAGGTCAACTTGAGGAAGCGGTCAACTATGGAGGTTCTACTGTACTTAAGACTAATTAAAGGAACTCTCCAAAGACTGTGAAGCCCAATACACTGAACAAATTTCAAACAGTTACCAGGTATTATGTATTGCAAAATTATAAACACTATCTTCATAGGATCCCTTCCATGCCCACTCAATTGTTTCATGGAGCAGGTCATCACATACGAAGTCAGATAAAGCATTCGATCCCGGTTAGAGTCAGCTGTTACCCCACCCAAATCAAAAGCCAACAAACCTCAAAGCCAATAATGCCTTTTTCAAGAAACTGTAGCATACAGATCCATAACTTTAACCACATTATGATTATAGCAAAAAAGAAAACCAAACAACACCCCCCCCCAAAAAAAAAAAAAAAAACAAAAAAAAACATGCCTTTGGAGCCCAGAGCTTCCAAGTTAGCAGGCAAAGAGTTTAGAATATTAAAGTCACATTTAACTCAGATGTGTTACAAATGACCCCTTAGCTACAGGGTTGTTTTCAAGGGGCTTCAATTTTGAAGAGCCCAGTCTTCATTCATTCATTCAGGAGCTGTTTTGAGCACCTTGGGCGGTGAGAAGGTGAAGGTATAGTGGTTACCTGAGCAGGTTTGGTGCCCACACCAGGGCCAGGTTCCTGGCGTGCATGTTGGTCTTGCTGCTGAAGGACGCGATGTGGGCCAGGTGTCGGATCAGGTATTCCAAGGTCCTGTAATGGTTCATTTTTTTTGACAAAGTGAGAAAACGAAGGGCCTACGTAAAGCCTGCCATCTGGAGTAATTTCTAAGTTGGATTTAAGAGACTCTAAATATTTCTGTCTTATGAATTTTGAAGGAATATTGGGAAGATGTCAAGAAGGATGTAAGTACCACTAGGCACACTGGCCCTGCATGGGGCAGAAGTCAGTGGGGCCTGTGCCCATGGAGCATCAGCCAGAGGCAAAACCAGGCACCCACAGCATTTCAGAGCCTGAGCACTCGTAGTTGCCACAAACCAGGGCAGAATCACCTCTGTGCAGTCTTGAAACCCGCTCTCATCTAGGCTTTATTAAAAAAAAAAAAAAATTCTCCCAGCTAGAGGTAACTTAGTACTTATCAGGGAGCTTGTTTTGTGGATGAACAACATTTGTTATTGCTAGAAATTCTTTCTTCCAACAAAATCTTATAGAAGATGGGCAGGCATAGGGGTAATGGAAAAGGTAGTACAATTAGTGCTAACCTGTGAAAATGAAATCAAAGGGTGGGATGATGCAAGGGGTACTGAAGAGAAAGCAGAGAGCTCCGTCAAACACTGCAGCAATCCCTGTTTAAAAGCTATTGTGTCTCCCACAGATTTGGTTCTGCTACAAATCTAGGTAAGAACCAAGCATGCCCCTGACAGGCTGACTTGCATGAGAGGCATGACCTCCTGAGGGACTCTGAGGGTACTCTGCAGGTGACTTGGAGGTGGACTGCCCGTTGGCACTTATGTCTCTGGTCCAGTGCCAACTCACTTTGATGACAGTGACCTGTTCACCAACTTCAAAGTGTCCCCCAGTAAAGCCACTGTCAGCCTGTCCTTCTGCTTTTTTGGTATCACATCACATTAAGAGGTTATAAGAGACAAGATCTTGTTCTGTCACCCAGTTTGGAGTGCAGTGATCATAACTCACTGTAATTTCAGACTCCTGGGCTGAAGTAATCCTCCTGCCTCAGCCTCCCAAGTAAACAGGTGTATACGTCATACCTAGCTAATAAACTTTTTTTTTTTTTTTTTTTGTAGAGATGGATTCTTGCTATGTTGCCCCGCCTGGTCTTAAACTCCTGGCCTCAAGCAATTCTCCTGCCTTGGCCTCTCAAAGTGCTAAGATTGCAGGCAGAAGCCATCATGCCCAGGCTACATGTTACTTTTCCCAGGGATTCTTACCTATAATGGGAGGGGGGAAGCTCCTGGATAACATTTTGGATTCGGGCCAGTTGGCCTTCTTCCGGGCAATGTGACACTGCCTCCTGTGGAGAAGAACACGAAGCAGGCCAGTGAGTGCTTGAGAGCGCGACCCCACCTGTGTATTGGCAAGATTCAGGCCCTGCACTGCAGCCTCCTGACAGTGCCTAGAGGTCGCCCTTCCCAGAGGCATGCTTTCCCTGAAAACAACCAGCCAGCTATGATTTGAAGGCTGATGATATGAAGTGTCTCAAGGTGTGTGCATATGGGCTGGGTGGCCCTCTAAGGTCCCTGTGTGTCCTGAGATGGTTGTTAGTTGTCAAGAATGTGTAGAATCTTGGGTGTGTCCATTGTGGCGGAGAGTCGCTGAGACTCACATGGGGAGATAAAGAGGCAGGCAGAGGGAGAGGGAGCTGACAAGGTAGCACCATGTCCACTTGGCTAGCACTCTTTGTGGGTACAGCCACTCCCCACCTCACCTGTGACTATGACCTCGAGCATTCAGCTGCTGCCTGTTTAGATGCCAGGAAGCAGGAAAGACGTGCCTTCCTCAGCAGGGATAAGAGCTTTGTCCCTGAGACCTGGTGGCCTTGCCTGGACCTACTCTCGGGTTATTTCCTGTGGGGGGGTATTTTGTTCCTCCATAAGCCCCAGGGCCTTCAAGGAGAGGCAGGAACAGCAATAAAGCAGTGTGGTCACAGGCTGGCCCGTGTCCGCCTCACACCTGCCAGGGCTTCAGCACAATGTAGACATTCCTGGGCAGATTCTCCTGACCCCAGGCCTGGGTCCCTGCCTGAGAATGCATCCTGCCAGTGCCCAGTCTCCAGGGCCCTCCCTCTGCAGTGCCAACTTCTCAGAACCTGCCAGCACAAGAGCAGTACCAGGTCCAAAGTCAGTGGTGATCACATCCAGCTTTCTTTTCTCACTGGGACATCACTCACATATATTAAAAGGTATGCAAATCTTAAGCTATAGTGCCATGAGTTTTTTCATATGTATATTCCTGGGTGACCCACCTATATCAAAATATACACTGGCACTTCCATAGCTCAACACCTCCCTACACTGACCAGTCATGCACCACATGTACATATCAGTATAGTCCTAGTTCCTTTTGTTGATAACCTCCGTATGTTGACCAGTTTGTTACAGTTTCTTGGGTGGTCAACTTACAGAAGTCCAACTGTTCTTTAAAAGGGGCTCTGGAGCTCACTTTAATCTTTATCATCTTGAATTCAAGGCATATATGTTTTTTATTCCTTCCAACCTACTTTACATTTGCAAATAGTAATGGTATAGTCATAAAACACATTCTTAACTGCCCCTGCAATACTACCAAACAATATCCTGACTCCAGTGGATGGTTACTTTTCTTATATTGTTCACCACTGCTCAGTCCTTTTTTTTTTTTTTTTAGCCAGGGTCTTCCTCTGTCACCTCAGCTAGAGTGCAGTGGATTACAGATGCCTATCATCACTCTAGGTTAATTTTTCTCTTTTGTAGAGATGTGGTCTCTCTCTTGCTCAGGCTGGTCTTGAACTAGCTTCAAGTGATCTTCCTTCCTCAGCCTCCCAAAGTTCGAGGATTACAGGTGTGAGCCACCTGGCTTTCTATTCAGTCTTCAGCTGCCATTTGCTAGCTTGCAGGTAAACACTGAAGTTCATAGAAAGTGGAAGGGAATTAACTTTACTGGGAATCTTCCATTTTCCGGGCCCTACTGAAGGCCCAACTGTCTGTCATCTGTTCTAAATTAGAGTGTGAGATACTGCCGCAGCCTGGCTCTCCCAATCCTCTCATTTTTCCCCCTCACAGGACTCACCACCATCACACACACTATAAACATGTTTATCTATTAGGTTTATTATTTACTGTCTGTCTCGCTCGCTAGAACATAAGCTCTGTACGTGCAGGGATATGATGAGTCCCTGTGTCCAGAGCAGTGCCTGGCACACAGTAGGCACTTACTATGTGGGACACAATGCCCAGGCTTTGTCCACCACGTTTTTCTGTTTTTACCTTTTTTATTTAATTGAAGTAAAGTATATATACCATACAGAAACCCACTATTTTAAAAGGCAACCAAAATTCTTCATGTGGAGAACTTGAGGTTTGCGTTCTAAGCAGAAGTGGGAAAGAAATGTGAGCATGGGCGTGTCCCAGCCACAAACGTCCCAATCTTCTGGTGGGTCTGTCAGCCTGAGAGTAAGCACCTGGACACCTCCGTCCTCTTCCCTGGAGCTGTCATTTAGAAAATAGGATTGTGGAGAGGACCCTTGTCTAACAAGGCAGAGAGCCCCTCACAGGGGGGAGTGAGAGAGAGAAGCTTGGGGGAGGGAAGGCTGTGGAATGTGGTGTGGACCCTCCCACATTCTGCTGTGCACAGAGGGAGGGGTGGGGAGGCCTCTCTTCATCTCCGCAAAGCCAGGATCAGGGTTTATAAAGCTCTGCACCATCAACCCCACTCCCCTTTAAAAAATGTTTCTGGGGAATAAAGGTGCAGGCCAATTAATTTAACAGCCCTCATGGAAAGTTCCTTTAATAATTTAGGAAGCTGTTAGTCATCTTTGTTCTAAGAGGTGGGGCAGGCTAACACTCCCTGCCCCCCCCGCCCCCCACCCCCGTGCCTGCAGGTCCCATTTGGGATTAGTGTTTACTTCATTAATTACAACCTCTCTCCAACCCACCCCCAAACCTCTCCGTAATCTCTCAAAATCCTCATTTTTCTCCTAGAGGGGTCTGGTCACTGCAAACATATTTTAAGCTTCTTTATGTTTTCCCATTAGGATAGGAGAACCCATCGTTAGGCAATTGTGGTTTGAGGATTGAAGTTTTGTCCACCCCAATTTTTTGCCTACAAGAGAATATCACTCAGTGTTAGCCAGAGTGATGTGGCTAATTGTTAAATCTTAAAAGATCTAGGATGACTCTGTGACCATTCTCTTCTAATCAGTATTGACAACAGCTTCTAGGCTCCTATCCCCGACTGTAGGGCCCTCACTCTGGATTTCTCTGTTCACTCAAAGCCACCATGGCCTCTATACCTCCAGTCCTGCTGCCTGGGCAGCCCACCACTAGGATAGCCCAACACAAACAACCTGAAGCTCTCGCTTCCAGCTGTACCCAGCTACATCTTTAATGTTTGATTAATTATGTAAAATACTTTAAGCTACTAACTAGACTTTTAAAAAGTAATTCATGCACAGATTATATGTATATACTATATATAAAAAGCAAAGCATCTGGAGGAATGCACAGAGGAATCAGTCTTTCTTCCAATACAAGTCTCTAGGGGAACCACTGCATGTCCTTCCAGACAGTCTTTATACATATGTCTTTATTACACCTGTGGAAGCAAGCACTGTTAAGTTCGTCTCCCATTGTCTCCTCCTTGCTTGATCTATGCTGGCCTCCACATGTTCCCTCCGGCAAGCTCAGCGTGTCCCCCCACCCCAGGGCCTTTGCACCTGCTGTTTTTTCTTGGCACCATCTTCCTCCAGATACTTGCACAGTGTTCCCTCGTTTCATCCTTGCCTCTGTTCAAATGTTGCCTTATAAAGAGATCTCTGAGTATCCTACCTAAAGCAGCAATCTCCATCATCCTCTCCTCTGTGTGCTGCATTATTTCTCTTAATCTCTCATAGACCTCATTCTAGATCTATGCCTCACATTTGTTTATCTTTTACCCCCTCTATTAAAATGTGCAATTTACAAGAGCAAAGATTTTTCTGTTTCACTCACCATTAAATTTCCACACCTAAACTATGCTTGCCAGACATACATAGTAAGTTCCCAGTAAACATCTGTTGAGTGGAATAAGTGAATGGGTCAATATTTTGCTCTGAACTTGAGAACATGCAAGAGCCACACTTGGGCCACTCTTCTAGGACAGCACATCATGTGTACATTCTCCAATTGTGCTGAACACCAGCATTTCTAAGGCAGGTCCTTTCAACTTTGGGCTCCTGGTACAGTGACCAAACATCTCAGCTTGGCTAAGATGGAGGGGCTTCCTGGAACATGAGACTTTCAGTGTTGAAACTGGGAGAGTTGCTGGGGCAAACCAAGACAGTTGGCCACTGCCCTCCTTGGTAGCTGTCTTGAGCTCACAGCCAGCCTGACTTTGCCTATTGCAAGGTGCTAGTTGTCTACCGTAAGTGACATTTCAGAATGATATGCCTTGGTCAACAAACCTGTTGGCAAACATTTACTAAGTAACCATTACAACATTTTCCAGTTGGAGAGGAGGGAAACACAACAAGGAGTAGAATAAGGAGTTCTTGTCCTCAGGAAGCTTTCAATTTAACGAGGGCGACTGATACATAACGATGTTATTTTGATGTCAACTCAGTACATAATTCAACACCTCTCTAAACTGCCTCCTCTAAGAATCTCAAATCAGCAACTTTCCCCTACTTTGGGTATAATCATTTTAGCTGGATTAATCTGAACAAAACTGAATTTTTCCTAAAACTAAGGGTTTTTTTCCTGGTAAATATAGAATGTATTAGGTTGCATAATTACACCCAAGGATATTAGGTCCTAATCCCTGGAACCTGGAAATGTTACCTCTTTTAGGAAAAAAGTTGTTGCAACTGTGGCCTAAATCGAGTTTTGAGTGAGGAGATTATGCTAGATTGCTGGGGTGGGGGCGTAGTGGTGGAGAGGATTAAATACAGTCAAGGTACCCTTAGAAGAGAGAGACAGAGGGAGATTTGCCAGAGGAGGCCAGGGCAATGTGACCAGGGAGGCGGGGATGGGAGTGAGGTGGCCACAAGCCAGAGAATGCCAGCAGCCACCAGAAGCTGGGAGAGGCAAGGAAAGGATTTCCCAGTTTGGAGCTTCTTCAGTCCTGTCCTGATTTCAACCTAGTGAAACTGATTTCAAACTTCTGGCCTCTGAACTATAAGAAAAAGTATATTTCCATTGTTTAAGTCACCTAGTTTTGGTAAATTGTTATAGAAAACCAATATGTATACTCAAAATTAACACAAAAAAATCTACAAAAAATAAAAATCCCCTTTTATTCCACCACCCAGAAATAATCACTATTAACTTACTTATACATGAAGCAAAAAAGAAGCAGCCTGCCCAGGTCTCCCAGCTCCAAATAAGAGCACTGGCATAATTTCCTATTTGGTTGCATATTTGCTCTTTTTTCCATGTAATTTTATAATTTGGCCAATAAATATTCTTCAAAAGTATGACTTTTCATGACAACACAGTTTTAAAAATAACAAGTTTATCATTTATTTAAATCATCTCCTATTGTTAGAGAGGTACTCTACAAAATGTTGATATTATGTGTAACATTACCATGAACATACTTGTATATCCATTATTTATGTGCATATCTGCTTATTACCCTAGAATGGAGTCCTAGCAATAGAATTACTGGATTAAAGAGTATGATCATGTTAGGATAATAGTTTCAAGTGCCTTTCTGGGATGTCTGACCAATTTATACTTCCAGTAGAAAACTATAAAAGAGCCAGTCTTAGCACAAGCTTGTCAGTATGAAATGGTAATATTAAAAAATTATTTCTTTCCTATGCAAATATGTTATTCTAATATATTGATATCAATTTTAGAATAAATTGATTTCTTTTTCTATGAATTGGCTGTTGAAGTTCTTTGCTTATTTGTTTGGTGAGATATTATGTAGTTTTTTCTTTTTATTGCTAGGTAGAAGTTCTATATAATTAAAGACAATGACTCTCCCATCTTCTTTATTGTAAATAGTATTTTATGATGGGTAATTTGCCTCTTAATTTTGTTAGTGTACTTTTTATACGTTAACACCCAAGTTGACCACTCAAGGAAATATAACAAAGTGGTCAACATATGGAGATCTGGTCAACGTAAGGAACTAGACCTTAGTACTTAATGGTGTATGTACAGTCCATGAAAATTAGGTCAACTTAAGGAAGTGATGGATGTAGGGAGGTGGTCAACGACGCAGGTTCTACTGTATTTAATTCAGTTTGTTAAATTTTTTTGTGATTTTTTTTTTCCTTTGCTTTTATCATTAGGAAACCTTTCTCCACCATGAAATCTGTTAACTTGTAAGGATATAATGTGATTTTTCCTTTCTCCAACAGTTAGCCAATTTTGCTTACACTGTTCATGGAATTGTTCCTTCATTGTTTCATATGAAGTTAATTAATACCTGGGTCTACTTGCGTGCTGTTAACTCTATTTTTGAGTAGTGTGGGAGCTATGAGACATTTTAAATCTTTACCTTCACTTACTAACTATACCAACAAAGGCGATTATTATTCTGAGTATTAAATGAAATAATACTTGTAATGAGTTTATCATATAGTAAGTGCTCAATAAATGAGAGCTATTATCAGTATTTTTATTCCACTGATAGTTTTTTTAAATTCTCTTATTATCACATTGAGATATTATTCTACTTTAGCTGTACAGGTGTATTTAAATAAACTATTATGAGAATGTGTAACAATGTAATAGAGCTACTTCCTCAACCTTGAGGGAAGTTTGCTTATATCATCATAGTCTCATTACTATGATTAAATAAATCTAATTTAGAGGATAAATTCTTTAACACAGTTAACTTCATTAGGTCTTATCTATGTAGAGGTTAGTTGTCATAACAAAACATTCCTATTTTACTTTTTAGTGTCAATAAACTGCGTAAATACATGTCAGATTTCTTTCAGATCTGATGACAAGTTCACAAAATTTTACACTGATATTTTTCAGTTGCTGTGAGAGAACAGAATGATTAGCAACATCTGGCAAGAGAGGAGAGATAAATGTGGGTTTTATTCTGAGCCTATACATAATATCTAAGAAGAAATTGTATTTCTGAAGTTTCTAGACAAGAATTCCTATTTACCCCCAACTATCATAGAATGTGATATTTGTTAAAAGAAATTAGACTAAGTTTATTAGCGTGATATTCCATTCTGTCATTCAGTATGAAACGATTGTACTGATAAGAGGATTACAATGACGAAAACAAAATCCTGCACACAAACTGAAGTGACAATAAGATTATTTTTGATTGATTCAGATAGGCATATAGCTTAAGTTGAAAATACCTGGTGTTGGCCAGTCTGTGGGGAAAAGAGCATTCCTGTTTCTAGGGAAGATAGGTTGGCACTGTGTGACAAAATTTTATTTATTTATTTATTTTTTTTTAAATTTCAGGTTATTGTGAGGGTATAATTACTTACAATGTTTCCATTTGTTAGGTAGAGTCCCACACCCAGAAGGTGGGGTCATATGCCCTTACATTGTGCCCATTAACTGGGAGCACAGCCATCCCCTCCTTCCTCTCCTCTCCCCCTCCCTCCCACCTCTGCTCCTTCTTTCCCTATCTCACCATCTTGAATTGAATTGAGTTTTTCTCTTAAGTGGGCATATATTAGATTGTGTGTGACAAAATTTTAAACAAGAACTCTACTCAGAAAATCTGCTTAGGTGATTTTCCCTTAAGGTTATAAACAAACAAAAGTATAAAGACAAATGTGCAAAAATGTTTATTGTTGTGTTGTTTATAATATAGTGTTGAGAAACAAAAAGCCTGAGTGTTCATTAGTAGGAGCCTAGTTTCATAAATCCTGGCACATGCGAGAGAATAACCCCTACAGTGCCTCTCTATATTTGTTAACACATTAATCTCCTATCACACTGCTGAATTAAAAACATTCCAAAACAGCAATATCAAGAAGTGGAAGTGTGTGTGTATAATTGTGTGTGTGTGTGTGTGTGTGTGTGTGTGTGTGTGTGTGTGTGTGTAGGGGGACCTGCTAAGACAGTGGTTCTCAATTCTCCTAATGCCGTGACCCTTTAATACAGTTCCTCATGTTGTGACCTCCAACCATAAAATTATTTTTGTTGCTACTTCCTAACTGTAATTTGGCTACTGTTATGAATTGTAATGTAAATATCTGATATGCAGGATGTTTTTAGGCAATCTCTGTGAAAGGGTCATTCAACCCCCAAAGGGGTCGACCCACAGGTTGAGAAGCGCTGTGCTAAGATCTCTTACTGCAGATACAGTTAATATACCACAAAAAATACCATCCATAATCCAATTACTGAATTGAATGGCTGTTAAGTCTTTTGAACATCCTTCCTTTCACTCCTTCATTAGTAGATAATCGTATGTATATCTGAATTTTTTCCCAATGATCTTAATGTGAGTATTTCCTGGTATCACTGAAAACTCTTAAATATATTTTTATTGCCTGTGCCCAATTTTTAAGAAAATGTTTCATTCATTCCTGTACCAGTTCAAATTAAAGAACTTTTTATATGCTGGAAATAAGTTTATTGCAGAAGCCATGAGAAAGACTTCCTCCTGCCTTTAGAGCCGGCATGAGGTCCTTCCCAAGAATTGCAACCCCTTCGTAATCTCAACTGAAACATCCCTGTCTGATGACTGCACTCCAGCACCCCACTGAC
Organism: Loris lydekkerianus; assembly: GCA_963574355.1. Classification (NCBI taxonomy): domain Eukaryota; kingdom Metazoa; phylum Chordata; class Mammalia; order Primates; family Lorisidae; genus Loris; species Loris lydekkerianus. Next base: position 13,853 of record CAUYPK010146875.1, on the reverse strand, counting down.
CTCCCTGGGATGCATAATCTCTTGATCTACTTTTGCTTTTTTTTTTGAGACAGAGTCTCACTATTCATCACAGCTCACAGCAACCTCAAACTCTTAGGCTCAAGCGATTCTCTTGCCTCAGCCTCCCACGTAGCTGGGACCACAGGCGCTCGCCACAACACCTGGCTATTTTTTTTTCTTGGTTGTAGTTGTCATTGTTGTTTGGCAAGCCCGGGCTGGGTTCAAACCCACCAGCTCTGGGGTATGTGGCTGACGCTGAGCTACAGGAGCCGAGCCTTGATCTACTTTTTCACTGTGTACTCATCTGCCTTGTGCCTCATTTTCTTTCTTATCCACACTAAATTCCATGGCCGATTATTTCAATTCCTCACCCCCGGCCACCTCCCTGCACTCCCACCTCCTTCTTCCCTCTTTGGCTGGCTGAACTCCAACCTCGGCTAAACCCAACTCTCTGACTACTCTACACCTGCACCCATTGCAGCCAAATGCTCAGGCCCTATTTGCAGAAATCCTGTAAGCATTCTTCCTCCTTGTCTATGGGTGCCCCATTTGGTGACCATACAGCTGGCATTTCCCATTTAATTGTTCTGCTCTTGCCCATCCTTCCCACCCGCTCACGGGCCTGTCCTGCACTCTCTGTTGGCTGCTTTTCTCAGATTCTTTCTTCTTCCCAGGTTTCTTACCTCTCTCCTAACTTTTGCTCGTTTCCTCTCCCTTCTCAACCCACCCACCCACTTCTTTCCCCAGGCTCCCAAAAGAAGCACAGAAGGACTAGCCTGATTAAAAAAAGAAATAGCAGTGGGTGTAGCATCAGGACTCTCAGATTCCTGTCCTGCCTCTTTGGTGTGACCTTGGGCCAGCCACTGTACTTCTCTGGTTCTCAGTTTCCTCCCTATACAATAAAGCACATCAGGTGAATAAACATAGAGATAATTTAACCCAGCTCTGAAAACAAACAACATGATTCCAAAAATTCAAGTAAGAAAAATTTAGCAAACAGTTCCACTACCCTACTTTCCTCATTATATCATCCTACTTCCATCACCATGCTAAGATAATGTCAACCATCTGCTGAGTGTTATTCTGCTGAAATTCCTCCTTGGCCCATCCATGAGTCTCACCCAGTACCCATTAGTGGAAATCCAAATACTCACCGTGAATTTCTCATAGAGCTCATAAGTCAGGAGGGGGTTGGGCAGCTCCCTGAAGTAGAGCTTGCAGAGGGAGCCCACACAGTGGATGTCCTGGAGGTACACCTCCCTTGTCAGATCTGGACATTGATCTGAGCCAAACTCTTGCCTGAAACAACACAGACGGAGACATAACAATCCCAGGAACACGTGTTCCATGTCAGCAAAAAGACCCCAAACTGCTGATCTGACGATATTTTTGACCTTGATTCAAAAAGACCTTCTACTCCAGGCAGAAGAAAGCCTCAGGAAGACTTCCACTTTGGGTCTGGATCTTCCTTGCAAAATCTGCTGTGATTAGAAAGACATATGCTCATTTACAAATGGATTTTCCACGGCATTACTTACGCCTGCAGTCTTGGTTAGGAACACTGAGGAAAGATGAAAACTATTTGCCAAAAAGGCCTATTGAAATCTCAGTTTTCCCAAAATATTGTTCAAAATGAACCTCTCTTTTTTACAGGATAGGTCAGATTGTTATCACTCATCTCCATGTATTCGTGTCAACAAACTTGTTTTATCTGGAGACTCAAACCCAAGTTTTCAGAACTTTTATATAATCAACGATGACTTTGATGCTCAATGGAAACTTCTAGGCTGCCTGCTGGTGTCTCCGACAGGACAGATGAGCTTAATCATTGCTTCTTAACCCATAAAGGGATGTTTGCGCACAATTCCAGGCCTGGTTTCTAATTAGAAAACACTTCCAAAAAAGGTTAAATGAATACAGTGCCTCAAATAATACATGTGTCTGTTCAAAAATGACAAATATGAGCTTTAATAGAGAAGGGAAGTTAGGTATCTTGAGAGTATTCCCTTGGTCAGCCACATGATAAAAAAAATCAACAGGACTCTCAGAACCAGCATTTTCCAAACAGCTCACTGCCCATTCTCCTGTCCTTTGGGGCTGTCCCTTTAACGCAGGGCAGGGAAATCCCTGATGCAATCAGAACCTGAAAGGAACTGAGCAGAGCCTTGAAAAGAGGTGGCCTCATAAATTCATAGGCATGCATGCTTTCAAGAGGACAGAACAAAAACAATCAGCTTATTCACTTACTTAGCCCAAAATACCCCTTTTCAAGGTTAAGGTCAGTCCTTAAATGAGAAAGAGCTGGCCTCCACCCCAGTGTCCTTCCAGAATACCAACTACTGTGTAGTATACTTTGGAGCTAACAGTAAACCATTAAGAAGTATTTACTGTTGAAACTCTAAAAAGAAAAATGACATATTAGTAAATTAGCATAATTATGTAAACACATAGATTCATCAGAATCTGAGGCTGCGATAAACCAATTATTTTTTTAAACAGCTATCATTTATCTAGGAGAAAAAAAGGGATGTTTCATTCCTTTTGTATAACTTAATTACAATTGAGATTTTGAGGGGAAGGGGCAGAAACCAAATAGGAGGAAGAATATTGAAACTGAATACCTGCACAACCTACAAAATGTTACATATTAATCTTGTAATAAGGATGTTTTTATTGTTTTAAAAGTCTACACTTACAATGAAAGGACATTTAGTAAATATATTAAATAACATTAAATGATGTTCTTTTTGGTGGTAAATAATATGCAAAACATATAAACCTATTATTTTAGTCATAAAAGTACTTTATATGTAGTATTTGTACTTTCTATATACTGTACATACTCCATATATAGAATGTGTACTCTAAATATGTACTCTATTTTTATTTAGGTGTATATGTATAAAAAACAAATATATGTTGTTTTGTATAAAGGATTTTACCTTCTTAATTTAATGTGATAGAAATTCACATCTAAATGTTTAGGATAAAGCCAAAGAGTTGGAAATAGTTTATCCATCAGAAATTTTTAAAATACCAGCATCAGTTAGAGAGGCCTCTGATTCCTATTTCAAATAAAATATCAAATGTTGAGTGTGTGCCAAAAGAAAAACTCATACGGATCTCAGAGTACTGAACAACAGGAACCTAATCTAACGGAGCTTTGGGTAGGCAAGTGAATGAGAGTAAGTCACGTTTTCCTAACTTGTAACTTAAATCTGAGAAGGATAAATCTGGCTCAAGACAAAGAAACAAGATTAAAAGCCCTAGGAGCTTTTGTTGGAAAGAATTATATCAGGCTGAAGAGTTTCCTGATTAGATTAAGGGGCTGTCAGGTGTCTGAAAACAGCCACATTTGATCTCTGGCCTTGCCACCCTTCACGTAGTCCCTTCAGGTTTTTTAATACTCCTGACACCTGTGGACAGAGGCCTGGGGAGAGGAAGGATCTGGAAGAATTCTCGTAGGGCTGTTCTTTTTGCTTACCTCAGCCGTTGTATGTTTGAGGTGACTCCCGAAAGCCGATAGATTCCATCCACAATGCCGTGAGTCTCTATAAACTCTGCACAGCTCTTCAATACATATGGAACTATGTAAAGGTAAAGAAAAAAACAATAAAGTACTAGATGTAAATCTGACTGTCTTTTAAAAACATCTTTTTAAAAATCCAGGTAACTTCAAAGAGAAATAAGCATGGAACCCATATGAGTTACAAGTAGAAACAATTACTTCTAAATGGCAGGTGATGTTCTTTTTGTATTTAAAAAATCATAGGGTTTTGTTAAAGTTAAAAAACTCACATATTTTAAGAGTTTTTAAAAAAATAATTTAAAAAATATGTAAAAATTTAGATTTGGAGACCAGCAGTGACCGTGGAAAACCACAACTCAGTCTTCTCATGTCATTGGTTTCCAGGTGCGGTCTCCTGAGCAGCAGCTTAAACATCTCCTGGGAACTTGTTGGAAATGCAGATTGTCAGGTCTCACTCCAGATCTACTAACTCAAAAATTCTGGGGGAGAGGCCCAACAATCCGTGTCTTCACAAGCCTTCTGGGTGACTCTGATGCACACTAAAATTGGAGAATCGCTACCTTAGTCTACATCTGAAGACATCAAGGCACAGAAACATTTGCTTCACTCACTCACGATTAGTTGTTGCTTATGAAAAGTAATTAATACATGGAAAAATGCTTACAATTCAAGTAGGTTAAAAAAAGACACAAGATCAAATATTCATTGTGAATTCAATGTGAAAAATCACTGTGAAGGAAAAAAGACTGGAAGAAATCTGCCAGAATGTTAAAGGTAATTTATAGGTAATTCAAGCACTCTGGAAGGCCAAGGCAGGTGCATTGCTTGAACTCAGGAATTCGAGACCAGCCTGAGCAAGAGTAAGACCCCATCTCTACCAAAATAGGTTAGCCAGGTGTTGTGCTGGGTGCCTCAATTTCAGTTACTCGGGAAGCTGAGGCAAGAGGATCACTTGAATCCAGGAGTTTGAGATTGCTGTGAGCTAGGGTGTAGGCCACGGCACTCTAGCCTGGGGCAACAGAGTAAGATTCTGCCACAAAATAAAAATAAATAAATAAATAAATAAATAAATAAATAAATAAATAAATAAATATTTAAAGAGGTTTTGTGGGGTTTTTTTTTTGTTGTTGTTGTTGTTTTTTTGAGGCAAATTTTCACTATGTTGTCCTTGGTAGAGTACCGTAGCCACAGCTCACAGCAACTTCAAACTTAAGGGATTTTCTTGCCTCAGCCTCCCAAGTAGCTGGGACTCCAGGCATGTGCCACAATGCCTGGCTTTTTTGTTGTTGTGGTAGTTGACATTGTTGTTTGGCAGGCCGGGGCTGGGTTCTAACCTGCCAGCTCCGGTACATGTGGCTGGTATCCTGTGCCTGCTGAGCTACAGGCACTGAGCCTTCAAGAGGTTTTTTTAATTTAAAGTACTATGCAGCCAGTCATTGATTTCATGGACCACCAAAAGAGACTGACATTGCCTCTAGAATTCCTGCCACTCAAGAGGCTCAGTGCCTGGTGGAAAGGTCTGGCTGTGCTGTTCTCTCCTGGGGGTTAACCTTGAGCAGCCCTGACAACTCAGTGGCCCAGAATGACAGATGCAGACCTTTTGCATGATAGGTAGAAAGCTGCAAATCACTTGCCATGTTGGTCACTAGACAGATCCACCTGCGGTTGCCCTGTGAGAGTGCTTTCAGTAGTGGTTTGGGAAGCTGGAGTCTGAAGTCTTCAGTGAGTGGCTCCTGGAGGCAGAGGTGGAGTAAGGCCTCCATGAACCAAACCTTGGGTTAGCATTGGTGCTCACGTCCTCACACGGGATGCCTAGTGCATTATGCCGAAGATTTGGCTAATGCCAATTCATTAACACTTATTGCACATGCTTGCACCTACACACGATTCCAAGCTGGACTGGACCTTGGGATTCAGACTCAACATTCTAACTGAATCATGACACTTTCTAAGCACCCCTTTACCTTGCTTCCTTCATCTCTAATTTTAGGGGCTCAATAAAGTTCATCATACTTAAAGTATTCTGCCCTCCCTCAAAGGCTATACATGCCCAGAGCCACTCTCCCCTAGCACACATCCATGGTTTGCCCCGTTCTCCATGACTGAGCCAGGGAGATTCTTCCCTGTTAACCCAGGTTTGAAGAAGTCAGGGAATCATGGGGCCACTGTCAGGTGTGGTGGAAGGGCTGTGGGCATAGGCAGGGCTCCAGAGCCTCTGCTTGTCTTCAGCCAGAAGAGCTGTGACTTGGTCTGTTTCACAAAATAGAGTTCTTGATCAGATTTTTGTCTCCCATACTCATGCAAATAGATAGAGATAGAAAGTGTTCTAGTGCTTAAAAGGATATATCTTAACATCCCTATTGTGCACAATAATGGTTAACTCCTCACCACTATTGGCTGTTCTCTATAACTTGCCACATGTGGCCTGCAGTTGAGAGTACAGGTTTAGACACCAAACTACCTTTGTAAACTTGGGCAAAATATGCAATAATTATGTTTCTCAGTTTCCACATCTGCAAAATGAGGATAATAGCAATATTAATCTCATAGCTAGAACTGAAATAATACTTGCAAACATTTAGCACAGACTCTGGCATATATTAAGTATTCCAAGATGACAGTTATTATTTCTACAGGTAGCTTATCTATGACATGAACTTTATATATATACTTATATATATGTGTGTATATATATATATACTTATATATGTGTGTATATATGTATATATATACTTATATGTATATAGATATGTATATATATATATATATATATATATTTTTTTTTTTTTTTTTTTTTTTTTTTTTTGGGTGAACACAGTTTGCCTCCTCCCATCCAACGGGCCTCTGAAGTGGAGGACAGGCTCATCCCAGTCACAACTAATTTCTACTTTTAGAATGGCTTGTGTGTCCTTCATTGGTAAATGTTTCTATTTGGGAGTAATTTTGCTTCCATAGGATCTTTTTTCTGTGCATTTAGGGATATCTCTGGAGCACAAAGGCAGGAGGATCCAAAAGCTGTACTTCCAGTCCCCACCGAGGCTTGGGCTGTTGTGTTGTGCAAGGCAGAGGGGATGTAAGAATTCTAACCATTCACAAGGACTCAAAGACACATGCCTTGGGTTGGAAGGGGCTTTATAAAGAACACTCCACAGCCAGGCACAGTGGCTCATGCCTATAATCCTAGCACTCTGGCAGAGGCAGGTGGATTGCTTAAGCTCAGGAGTTGGAGACCATCCTGAACAAGAGTGAGACCCTGTCTCTACTAAAAAGGGAAAAATTAGCTAGGTGTTTTAGCAGGCACCTGTAGTCCTAGTTACCCAGGGAGGCTGAGGGGAGAGAATCTCTTGAGTGCAGGAGTTTCAGGTTGCCAGCTCATAGCACTCTAGCCTGGACAGAATGAGACTCTGTCTCCAAAAAAAAAACACTCTACAAAAGGAGCAGTGCTGAGTCACCAACCTCTCTCAGCCCGTTCTCAGATAGGACCTCCCACTGCCACAGCTCTCTACTGCAGAACTTCAGGTTCCGTTTGTTTTAAAGGTGGAGAAAACACATTCCCAGACAGAGCCTCTGCCATAAATTTATTCTGGCTTTAGTACAGAGGCCCTAGAACTTCTTGTCCATGGTCTGTTTAATTAAGCCGGAGGTAATATTAAAATAACCCAAGTGAAGAGGTCATGGTCCCAATCCCTGTGGAGTGTTAGTTTTCCTGGGTTCTCCTCTTGGGCTGAGTTGGAAGGTGTAGGAATTCTTCTTCACTATTCCCCAGTTGTAGGAAAGGGCTTGTTTGAGCTCTGCATAATCACCTAGTTTTGGACCCTGCAGCAGCGGTCCTCAGACCACAGTTGCCACCACCTCACTCTGATGCACACCTAAGTTGCAGACCCACTATTCTAGACCAGAGCTTCCCATACTTTAACATGCATACAGATCACCTGAGGATCTTGCTAACATGCATATTCCAATTCAGTCAGGAGGTGGGTGGAGGGAGAATTTGCATTTCTAACAAATTCCAGGGTTGGGTATTGCCAATCTGCCTCCCACACTTACGGTAACAAGGGTCTACAGATAGCACTGGAGGGTAGTATTGCAGGGGATGCTAAGAATTTAGTCTTGAAATCTCAGAGAATATTGTCCCTGGGGCCCAATCAGATTGGGAACACCCTAGGATTCTTGACAGGGTAGAAGCTAGAAGCTTGATACAAAATAGCTGAGTAGTTATAGATGGAAAGAAAGCTTCCATTGTCAATGTAGGCATGGGAAGGATTGATGCTGGAGGTCGGAGTCACAGAGCTTGTTCTGCGGGATTTATCCTGGGCCCGAAGAAGGTTGAGTCTCCTCCTACAGAGGTACACACAGTAGCCGATTATGATATAATACAACATCTTTGAATTGTTTCATCGATGATTCTAACTTCCCTTTTTGTTTTGTTGTTTCTTTCTGGATCAGTGATCTTAAATGTTAATTTTTAATCTGAGGAGAAAATACATCTTGAAGCAGGCTCTGATGGAAAAGAAAATCTTGCCTTTGATTTATGCTTTACAGTTTATGGAATGCTATAAAGTCCTTTGTCTCATTTGATCTAACCTGGTACAATTAAAAGACGTTTTGCACTAATAGATAGTGTGAGGGCATGCTGAGTTCCTCACCTCTCCAAGGGTTTAGTGCAGAAAAGACCAGGAGTCAAATTGTTCTTCCCCCCAGAAGCCACAACTCTGCTAAACTGCCTCAGTTCCCTGTGTGCCTGGGATCTGACCAGGTCTGGAGATAGAGATCGGAGGAAGCACAATTTTATTTGGTTGTTTATGAGGTCATGTCCTTTCATAGCTCAAATTGCATTCACGTTTTTAGGAAACTAGGCACCCCCCTGGCCCCATTCTGGATTTTGTTAAGGTCTTGTATTGGCCAGATTTCCTCTCCTCTCTCTGTCCTGTATTCCTGACTTTCAAATTAGGGTGTAGTGTGTGTACAGAGAATGAAACACGAGTCCCAAGGAGTGACCACAGCACAGAGTGCAGATCAAAGACTAGTGGGGGTGACACAGCCAGACTGGGAAAGAGAACATGCAGTAGGGTTCCACGTGTATGAGACTCTAGAACAGTGGTTCTCTACCTTCCTAATGCCGCGGCCCTTTAATACAGTTCCTGTGGGTCGCGACCCATAGGTTGAGAACTGCTGCTCTAGAAGATGGAAACAAGTTTACAGTAAGAACAGGCAGGGAAGAGCCAGGAGGGAGGGATTACAAAGGGGGCCGAGGATGTGGTTTAGGTGTGATTGATATGTTCATCACCTTGTTGGGTTGATCGGACCAAAAGCCACCAGCGGGTGAGGAATAATGACACTGAGAGGAAAGGCTAAAAGACAGAGGGACACGAGACACTGCACAGGGAAGAAGCCCTGGGTTAGAGTTGGCTGTGATGGATGTGGGAGAGAAACAGTTCTGCTGTGCTGTGAGTGAGCCCTCTCCTTGGCTTTTTTCCAAGAGATACAGTAAAGATTTAAATTATTTCCCCGTTATCCTGGGTTGTCAGTACAGAACCTTCTGGGCATTCTCCCCTTCTTGGCCCAAGATTCCAAATGCTGTCATGATGGCCCCTGTAACTTCTCACTCTCTGCTCGTCCCTGCTTTTCATCTGTGTCCCATCCTGTGCTGTCCCTCTTCAGCTGTCTCTTCTGTCTGTGTTCCTCCCTGCCGACAGGTCACTGTCCACCCCAGTTTCCCTCTGATATTCCTTCTTCCTCCTGTTTTAACTTCTTTCTACTCTCTTCTTCCTGGCCTACTGTGGAATTAAAGAAATATTGAAAATTTGTGGTATTATTTGACAAAATATGTGTTCTGTTTTTTTAAAAAAATCACATTATTATAAACCCATCCATGTAACAAAAGCATTTGTACCCCCTTAATATTTTGAAATAAAAAAAACCCAATTAACTGTTTTTAATTCTCTCAGGGAAAAAAAAAACACACAAAACAAAAACTTTAGATATCTTAGAGCTTTGGTCTATTTTCCTGGGAGAAAAGGTTAACCTTGTTTTAAACAAAAAAATTTTTTGAGATACAACTCAAATGCCATAACATTCATCTTTGTTTTGTTTTGTTTTATTTTGTTTTTTGCAGTTTTTGGCCAGGGCTGGGTTTGAACCTGCCACCTCCGGTATATGGGGTTGGTGCCTTACTTCTTTGAGTCACAGGAACTGCCCCACATTCATCTTTTCTTTTCTTTGTTTTTTTTTTTTGAGACAGAGTCTCACTATGTCACCCTTGGTAGAGTGCGTGGCATCACACCTCACAGCAACCCCAAATTCTTGGGTCTAAGCGATTCTCTTGCCTCAGCCTCCCAAGTAGCTGGGACTACAGGTGCCCGCCACAATGCCTGCCCATTTTTTGTTGCAGTTGTCATTGTTGTTTAGCTGGCCCGGGTTGGGTTCAAACCACATACACCAGCCTTGGTGTATGTGGCTGGCGCCATAACCACTGTTACAGGTACCCAGCCACATTCATATTTTCAAAATGTATACTTACATGATTTTTTAATACATTCACAAGTTAAGCAACCATTAAACTATCTAATTCCAGAACATTTTCATCACCCCCCAAAGAAACCCGTGTTCATTATTAGTTACACTCCATTCTCCCGCTCTCCCCAGCTCCCAGCAGCCATTAATCATCTTTCTATTTCTATGAATTTGCCTAGACATTTCATACAAATGGGATCTTAAAAATACATGACCTTTGTGATAGGCTTCTTTCACTTAGTGTAGTGTTTTCAAGGTCCCTCCACAGTGTATCATGTGTCAGCATTTTACTCATTTTTATGGCTGAATAATATTCCAAATACATTCCTCTTTTTGTTTATTCATTCATCAGTGGATGAAACTTTGAGTTGTTTGTACTTTTTGGCTGTTCTGAGTCAGCAATGCTGCTATGGACCTTTGGACAAGTTTTTGTATGGACATATGTTTTCAATTCTCTTGGATATAGATCCAGGAGTGGAATGGCTGGGTGTATGGTGACTCCATGTTTAACTTTTGAGGGACTGCCAAACTGTTTTCCATAGCAGCTTGGTCATTTTATGTTCCCACTAGCAATGCAAGAGGATTCCAATTTCTCCACATCCTTGTCAACACTTGTTATTGTCTGTCTTTTTTTTTTTATTACAGTCATCTGAGTAGGTCTGAAGTGGTATTCACTGTGGGTTTTACTGGCATTTCCCTGGTAAGTAGTAATGGACGTCTTTCCATGTGTTTATTGACCATCTGTTTATCTTCTTTGGAGAAATGTTATTTGGATCCTTTGTCCATTTTGAGTGGGTACTTTGTCTTTTTTTGCCGAGTTGTAAGAGTTCGTCATATCAGATATAGGCTTGACAAATATTTGCTCCTATGCTGTGGCTTATCTTTTCCCTTTCCCAATGGTGTTCTTTGCTGCACAGTTTTGCATTTTAATGAAGTTCAATGTACCCATTTTTTTTTCTTTTGTTGCTTGTATTTTGGGTATGAGGAGAAAAGCTCATTTATAATATATTGTCTTAGCTGAGCGTTGTGGTGGATGCCTGTAGTACCAGCTATTTGGGAGGCTGAGGCAAGAGAATCGCTTAAGCCTAAGAGTTTGAGGTTGCTGTGAGCTGTGACACTGCGGCACTCTACTGAGGGTGACATAGTGAGACTCTGTCTCAAAAAAAAAAAAAAATATATATATATATATATATAATATACTGTCTACATCCTTTGATGCTTCATTATTCACACACATAGAAGGTGATACTGTAAGTAATCGAACTACTATTTCCTATTATAGATCAGAGCATATAAACCCAAAGGAGAATTTTCTCTTAGAAAACTAGAACATTATCCCGCTCAAAAGTATGCGTGGAACCACTCTTTGGTAATTTCTAGTGAGAAGTTCTCCACATTTTATTTCACAAAGAACTCAGGTATAATCTTCTCCCAGGAGAAAAAGGGGAGGACAAGAGTGAAAATGTTTACACTGTACCACTCTTGTTTTCCCTACAGGATTCAATGTAATTGTTTTATTATTTCCCTGTCAAATTTATTTCAGGTATTATAAAGTTTAGTTCTGTTTTCTCTTTTGAAAACAAAGATGTGATTGTGTTACTCTCCTGCCTAAACATCTCCTATGATTCCCCATTATCAGCAGCGTAAGAGTCTAAACAGCAGAGGAAAGCCTAGGAGGTTTTCCACAATCTGGCCGTTCTCCACCTTGCCAGGCCATCGCTGTCTGCTGAGCCCTCCCTCCCTCCCACCCCCACACAGGAACGCTGGGCTCTCTCCACACTGCACAACCTGCTCCTTCACGCCTTCCCAGCTCTGCACCACATGTTCCCCAGGCCTGAGCTGACTGCCTCTTCTCCACTGGGAAACGTTCCTACTTATCTTCTGGGATTCAGCTGAAGCCCAAACTTCCCAAGAACGCCTTCTTCAGGCAGAACTAAGAGTTCTTTCCTCCATGTTCTCATATCTCTGTGGCTTCTCTCTTTGTGGCACTCTCTAGAATTGTCAATTCAACTCACTGCCTATTGAAACTGCCCCAATAGATTGTTTTCACTCCTCAGTTTGGCAAAGATACTTAAGTTTGTTAACACATGGTGTTGGCAAGGCTGTGGAAAATAAGCAGTCCTACGCATTGTAGTGGCAGGGGAGACTGGCATAACCTCTGGAAGAAAACTTGCAATGTCTATCAGAATTACAGATACACATACTCTTTGACCCAGTAGTTCCTCTTCTAAATTTATCCTACAGATATTCTTGTGCATGTGATAAATAACATGAACGAGATTATTCATTGCAGCAGTTTTTGTAATAGCTTAAGATTGTCCATCAACAGGAAGTTGCTGATATAAATAATGGAACATTCACATATTGGAATACTATATAGTCATTAAAAAGAATGAGATCACTTTCATGCACAGACATAAAATGGTCTCCAAGATATATTATTAGCAGACCAGCATCACAGTATGTTAGCATCTTTTTTTTTTTTTTAAGGAGAGGATAAAAGAATATAGATGCATGTTCAATATCTATGGCAGGATTCATAAGAAAGTGATAACTTCAGTGTCCTACGGAAAAAGAAACTGGAGAGCTGGGACTAGGGCTGTGAGTAACAGACATACTTCTTATTGTATTTTGTTTTGTATTTAAAAATGTTTAACTATGTCCAAAATTTTTTCATAATAAATTTAATTCCACAAATGTTTACTTCAAGCCTACTCCGTGTCCAGCACCAGGTCTGAGGTTTGCTTGTTTGTATTTCACCTCTGTTACTAAGTTGTGAGCTCCATGGGGACAAAATGAGGACAGTCCTGTCTTAGGCATCAAGGATAGCCTTGAAAACACAAGCACTCAAAATATTTTACTAAACAGGAGATTGGTCACTTTTCTCCAAATGGATTTTCTGTGCTTCTTTGATATCTGCGTCCCTCACTGCTTTAAGAGGGATTGTATTTGTTTGTTCAACTGCATTCTCCATTCTATAATTATAACCAATCCATGAGGTAAAATGAGCTCTATCTTGAAAACATGAAAGCTGATTTTCTGGAAGGTTAGATGTGTTGTCCAATCTCACACAGCTAGGCAGTGGCAGAGTTGGGATCAAAACCCAGGTTTGTCTGATACCAACTCTCACGCCTTTTCTACAATATCTGAAGTGATAAGGAATAGACAAAGCCCTAAGCTTTTCTACTCTTGTTCAAATCCTCCCCAGGAGGAAGACAAGTCCTCTGAGTAGTTGGCAACTGTGGAGACATAATTTGAGAAGAGCTGATTTGTTCCTTCTCTTTGACTCTGAAATTCTATCCCTGAAATTCTATCACTGCAGGCCCTACCTTTAAAGTGTTCAACACTTCATGGTTAATACCTATTTTTAAGTTCCTTTCAAAAAAAACACAAAAGAATATAATACACATACACACATATATATATATGTATTGTTGGGAGTTCCTTGAGGGGAAAAGAAACCAGGTTACACTGATTGCATTTGTTAGGTAAAGTCCCTCTTAAATTGTGTCTAGCCCCCAAAAGGTGTGTCAGTTAACATTAACTACTCCCCCTTCCATCCTTCCCTCTCTCTGCTCTTCCCTCCTCCCACCCCTCCCCCCTTCCCTCTCTCTGCTCTTCCCTCCTCCCACCCCTCCCTACTTCCCTCCTCCCACCCCACCCCCTTTCCCTCTCTCTGCTCTTCCCTCCTCCCACCCCTCCCTCCTTCCCTCTCTCTGCTCTTCCCTCCTCCCACCCCTTCCTCCTTTCCTCTCTGCTCTTCCCTCCTCCCACCCCTTCCCTCCTTCCCTCTCTCTGCTCTTCCCTCCTC
>CAUYPK010146868.1:0-26381 GCA_963574355.1 Loris lydekkerianus | reverse complement strand
ACCCAGGGTCAAGAGTGGGCCCCACCGTTGGTCCGCGGAGCCCAGGGCTGCACCGTGAACGCGTCTTTCCTCCCGCATTCCTGCCTGCCTGCCTGCCTCTGAAATGCTGGAACTTCCGAGATTCCCCGCAGAGCTCCTTTTCCGGGGGTCCAGATTTGACCTGTAGAATGAGGGGCAGCGGTCACTCTGTGGTTGCGGAGGGCGGGCCGCCGGCTTCACCTTCCTCTGTGCCCTTGGACCGCAGGGCGCGTGGCCCTGGGCGGTGGGCGCGGGGGGTGAGGGTGCGAGCGGCCTCACCCTGAAGCAGCGAACAGATGCTGCGGATGAGACGGGGACTCCAGGGCGCAGTGAAATCACGTCCCTTCACTGCAGAACTTCCTCCTGTTCCCTGCTGGTCCCTTTCTCTCTTACAAACATTGACATATTTCTATTTTCTGATCAGAAATCCCAAAGTCTGTTAACCTGGAATCTTTATTACTTTTTCCCTAGAAGCCTTAGAGAATTTATTTTGATTTATCCTTAGGTTTAAGAGGGTTTAATATCCCCAGCATACGGATCTGCTCAGCCCAGTCCCGGGTGTAAGAGCCGTGTCCCTCCACAACCACAACCTGCAGCTCTGCTCCTGCGTTTGGTTGCTGGGTATCACCTGCAGGTGGTCAAACCTCTCTGTTCTTACCCCAAGGTGATTATGACAAATGAGTCAACATTTGTAAGAACTAGAAGGGATTAAATGACTTATAAATGTTTGTTAAGTAAATAAAGTGACTATAGCTTTTCCCAACATTGCCTAAACAGAAACTTGACTTGTGAATTCTTCCACAAAGGGAAAAAAGAAATCTAATTGAAAGGCTCACTCCCCAATTTTTCTCCTATTTAAACTTTCTGGATCTGTTACTCCCTCTCAACTGTCCCTAACTATATACAACTTGAAATGGAGCCGAGTGAGCCCTTAAGAAATAAGGGCAGGTGCTACAAGAAAGAATGTTCCTGTAAACACCCCTGTCCCCATCTGCAAAGTGCCCTTGTTCTCACTGGGGTATTTATGGTACCACTGCAGTCATCTTGGTCAAGTGTGGAGAAGTGGGCGACAGTATTGTGTTGCTTTAAACAAACACTACAGATAGTATATGCGCTGCAGTCTTTTAAAAAAAAGAAATCCTTTCTCACATCTTCCTAATTATTTAAATTCCTTGACAAAAATGATACAAGAAAAACGTTGACCCAATTGAGTCCAAAATACTAAGTTTTCTAAATATCTTTAGCAGTTTCAAACCAGTAATAAATGTTGCGGACTTCCAACCTATTAAAGAAAACTCAATTGAGAATTTACAAAAGAATTTTAAAAATTAAATTTTATGTATCATGTTTTCAGAAAGAAAAGCACATCTCGGTGTGTTGGCAGGTGCACTTAATTTTTTTTAAGTTTTGAAATGGATTGTTGATTTATTTCAAAGTCCCACTTTCAATCACTTCATCTGCAAAGAGATTTTGAATAAAAGACTTCCTGACTTCATGAAAAGGATGTCCAAATGGAATTATCATCTTTAAAAGTACTTTCATATTTACCAGTATAATCATAACAGAAATACTAGGAAAATTGAAGGGTGATTAAAATTTGAATGAGGGAATAGGAAATGAGAAATAATCCTAAGGTTGTGAAATACATGGCTAACTCGTGATCAGTTGAGAGTCTGTATGGTTACTCTGCTTATGGTCAATATTTTTCTGGGATTTGACTGAAAACTGACCCAAAAATATGAAAAGTGATTCTTTAAAACTTGAAGGATACGTTGTTTCTGCTTTCTAATTGTAGTTGCAAAACATGTTCATTGTATGAAGTTCATAAAAGAAAGGCCTAAAGACATTTTTTTCCTCCAATATCTCAACTTTTGTCTATGAAACTCATTTTAACAGGTCATTAAAAATTTATACTTTTTCTTTGAACAAACACAGTAGTTACATTCTAATAGCTTACAGGAGTCTGGGTAAATATGGAACGTGCTGTTTCCTTTGTCTGGTTGCCACATACCATGGGCATGTTACTAAACCTTGTACCCACCCCAAAGGGCAGAGCTTGATTTTGTGCCCTTCTAAGCACTTCACAAATACTGATTCACTCAACCTCCAAACAACCCTGCGAGGTGGATGCTGTTATCTTTACAGAAAGTTTAGATTACAAGTAAAGAAACTGAGGTACAAGGACATTAGGTAAGTTCCCTAAATTCATGCATCCTGGAGCCCAGAATCCAATCCAGATTCCTCAATCATGCTATGATTAAAAAAAAAAAAAAAAAAAAAAAAAAGAATCTGTGTGATAGATGATTAATAATTTCAGGAGAAGAATAGTTTTTAAATATCTGTTTAGTACTCCCCTTGTTGGATGGTTCAAACTGTACATATTCTAAAATGAAAACAGCAAAATAATCATACAGCTCCATAATTGTTTCACTAACACATAACTCTCTCCTGTGGCACTGATATAGCTTGTTATATTTTCTTAGAATGTTCAATTCCGAAAAATAAAATAGTAACTTTACTATTGAAGAAACCAGCAAACTACTTTTTTTTTTTTTGCAGTTTTTGGCCGGGGCTGGGTTTGAACTCATCACCTCCGGCATATGGGGCTGGCACCCTACTCCTTTGAGCCACAGATGCTGCCCAGCAAACTGCTTCTTTATGAAATGATGACAGTTAACATTCTCAGTGGGCTGTCACGTGGATATTGGTTACCCCCTGATAGGATGTCCTAAGGGCACAAGAATATCTCTTTGGTATTCTTTCCAAACATTTATAACCCATGCTTAATTGAGAAATATTCTTCAAACCCAAAATAAAGAATATTAAATAGCTAAGCAAAACTTTTAAAAAACATTCATGGTCATGAAAAATAAGGAAAGACAAGAAGAACTATCACAGTCCAGAGCAACCAAGGAGACGTGTGCACTAACTGGGACGTGGGGCTTTGGACGGCCGCGGGGAGCAGGAAAAGAACCTAATAGAAAAACTCGTGAGATCCAGTCTAATCTGGAGTTTATTAGTTAAATGTAATGTGCCACTGTTGGTTTCTTAGCACTGACAACTATATCAGAGTAATGTAATGTTCACTATAGGGGAACTGGGCAACGGGTACACAGTTATCTTTGCAACTCTTATAAATTATAAAAGTTGCAACTTTTGTAAATCTGAAATTATTTCAAATAACAAGTTATTTAATTTTTTTTCTCTTTCTAAATTAATTTTGAGTGCTACCAAAATGTTATCAACAGATGTGCAGGCTTTGTTGACTTTCTAGAAAGGAAACTGGATTTTTGTTGAGTGTCTATCTGCTCGAATATAAAAATCCAAAATATCTATTTCCCCAATTTGGACACTTCATCATGTTTCATAGGATTAAATAGTTTGCCTTCAGCATTAATCATGTTGAGTCTGTCATCCAATTCTTGTAACTGAGGAAAACCAAAGAGTGTTTGCTGTAATGATGTCCAGACCCAACCCAAAATGACGAAATGGGAGCCCGGGAGAGAGCTGGCTCCAGTCAGCCCAGGAGCTGCCAAAGGAAGGAAGCTGCCGCATCTGGAGACAATACAGAACTTGACTCCCAGTGATGACTTAATAAAAATCAGTGTTTTTATAAGTGAATTAAAAAGAAAACTTCTTTAAAAATTGTTCTTCTGAATATGCCACTCAAATGCAAGAGAACTCCATAAATCCTAACTCACAACATATAAGCACAGGAATGCTATAGCCTAGTCAAAGAAACACATTTATGCTCTTCTCTGAGCAATTATTTCTCCAAGTTGATTCCTTTTCGAGTGTTTCTATGCAATCTTTAAACTTACATGGGCTAGCACCCTTGAAGAAATGAAAGAATCTTTAAAAATGGACCCTCTGACAGTGGAATCCCACCTGTCCCACAGTTGTTACTGCATGTGTCAGAATGGGCAGTCCAGCTGCCGTGCTCTCCTCCCCAGCCCACCATCATCCCCTGTGACTGCCCTCGGGTGCCACCTGTCAGTGCCTCCTGCAGCTGTACCCATGTTCCTCACTTTCCAGCCTGTTTTTCCGCTGCTGTCACAGAGTAGCCCTGTTCCGTGTGGAACGGCAGCCAGGGAATAAACCTATTCTTTCCATACTTTTCAGCAGATGTTCTGCATTATTTCTCAGTGGTCCTTCGTGGGATGGAGCCCACTTGCCCACATGCTCACCTTCCATCTCGTTGTTCTGCCCAGCTCCCCAGTCCCAGGCACCGGGCACATTTCAACATCAATAACTGCCGTGGCTCTCCTTGGGGAGAACCTAGACTGAAGTAGCAGTGCTGACTGGCACTGAGGATGGGGGTATCACTCTGCTCTACCCCAGGTTGCCTGGGAACTTGTCCCCTCCACTCTGCCATCCCTGTTTCCCCAGAGTCACCTCCTCTGCTATGATGACTCTGCTACTGAAGGCAGAAGAACTGGTGTGTGTGCACAGGGCAGCACCTGCCTGGACCCAGTTGCCCCACAATGCAAGGGCCTAGTGAGTGCTGAGGACAGGGTTGGCCTCTCTGTTCAGTCTCTGGAGACTGCTTGTCCAGCTGGCCCTTCTCTTCCTTCTGTCACCCCCAACCCCCATCACCTGCTCAGGCCCATGGTCATTAGGCAGAGCAGCCCATTCCTCAGCTTCTCCTGTCACCACCACTTCCACTGCCTACAGCTGGTGAACCAGAGGGGCAAGTGACCCCAGCCTGGCCAAATAGAAATGGTCCCTAAAGTTTTTGGTGGAACAATTAAAAAAATAGATTCTTACATCCCCCTGGGGTTGCTAACCTGTTAAAATGAGGGCCTAGGGTTTGCGGTTCTGTGGGACAACCTGTCTCAGGTGACACATGGACTGGGGCAGATTTCTAAGCACACTGAACACCTGGGGCCTCCAGCTGACTCTGCCTTTATTGTGGACTTTTCAATATGTAGACCATAGATCTTTCTTTTCTTTCTTTTTTTAAGATTGCTAGATATCTGTCTCTTGAGTCTGAGAAAGTCTAACATAACACCACCCACCTTCCACACATCTACTAGAGATAACCTCCAACACAGTTGCTTTGTTCATTTCCATGCCTCCCTCCCTTCTATCCTTTCACCATTTTTCTACCACTTACAAAAACTGGGTTAAAAAGAGGGAAAAGACAGGCTCTGACATGAATGACATGTCCCACTCACAGTCTGTGGAGCAGAACAGAGTGAGTGATATGGATTTGCTCAGCGTGTCCGAGGCTTCTGAGGCCCTGAAGGAGGCTGACCCTTGTCCTTGGGAGGGTGACAGCCTCCAAACAAAAGGGCCCAAAGGAGGGTGCTGGGGAAGGAGAGTGGTGTGGGACCCATTCCAGATGACCAAAGGGCAAAGGTATGGATGCTGGACAACTTACGGTGTGACCTGAGAACAAAAACCAGTGGTTTGTTTTTCTAATGTGGAATTTAACATTGAGGCAGCGTATGCAGAGATTGAGAGGGGAATAGCTACAGCCCAATCACTGGTGCCCCTTGTTATCACCCAGGGACCACATCAACGTCACACTCATCAGAAGCCCATGATTCTTTCCAAGGGTTTTTCCTGACTTTTGGATACAGATCACCTGGGGAGGGCCATCAGCTTATACTCCCATGCTGGGTTACATACTCTGTAAGGACAGCCGACATCCCATCCCTCTTTGCGTCCACCAGTCTCCAATAACAGCCTGGCTCACACTACACACTCAGCACGTTTGTTGAAATAATATGTGAATAAGTGGCTTCAGGCCACTGGTTCATAACCAAAGTGTCCTGAGAACAAGATATCAGAAAAATGCCATCAGCAGATCACAGCAATTCCTTACTTCGGGGGGAAGTTTTATTCCATTTTGAGCACTCGGTGCCTGAATTAAACTTCTAGCTGCACATAGTGAACCCAGATGACACAAATGGGCCACAGCAAAGGTGAATTCTAGAGTAAGAGCTGGGGAAGAGTGTCCCACCCGGGGCAGCCAGAGAAATGAGTCTGAACCACAGTGCTTAGAGGGCGCCGAGGCCAAGGTTGCCCACACGTCCAAGGAACACAGGTGGCATGTGGAAATACACTCAAGCCGGTGGGCCTGACCTGCCAGTCTGGAACAGAATGAGAGTGCTATCAGAAATAAAACCAGGGGGTCCAGGACTGCCACAGATGGAGCAGGAATTTCTGTGTTCAGCCTTTACTGATCATCTGCCTCATGGTGAAGGGGAAGATCCAGCTAATTAAAGGCACACAGTAGACAGAAAGTGAGTGGGTGACAGTCTTTTCATGTGCTTTTTATTTATCTACATGTCTAAGACACAGTGATAGAGTGACTGGGTGACAGTCTTTTCACGTGCTTTTTATTTATCTACATGTCTAAGACACAGTGATAGAAAGAGGTAAAACTGGAGAAAGTCAACATCTAATTTTAAATTCTGTTCAGCCTGTATACTCCATCATGCAATACAGGATTGTTTAATTTCCTGTTCCTGGAATGATGATCTTATGATCAGTTTACAAATGCTTGAAATTATCAATGTAACACAGAAAATCATTCAAATACAATCACTTTTGCCATGTTTGGGGGGAGGGCAATTGTTGGTTTTTAAATTTTTTTTTAATATGAATTGCTGCATATCTTCATTTTCTTAAGTTTGTTTCTTCAACCCTCTAGAAGCAGTATTCAATGAATAAATGGCATCATGGTCACATAATGTAAAAAAAAAAATGAATAAATGACATCATGGTCACATAATGTAAAAAACAGAAGTACGGGACTGCCAAAATTCCAAATAAATAAGGAAATGAGAAAACCTCTCTTCGAAATAATTACATATAAAATTTGTTTTGGAGGTAAAAATATCATTATGGGATTATAGAGATAAAATTGGGAAAATTGAAAGATGAATATGTAAACCACAAATGAAACTACTATGCATAGAATAAAGACAGAGATTTCAACTAGGAAAATAATGAATCATCAAAAAAAAATTCGTGTGCTGTGCATAATATTTTTCAAAGTTTGTTATCCCCCATTTTTTTTGATCAGAAATGTTTTTGTTTCTATTTTGTCCTTCCAGGCTCTGCCCACACACCCAGGTAATCATTGAAGCAGAGCTTTCCAAAAAACAATGATTTCAAAGGGTGGATCTGCCATTGTGTGACTAAGCTAGTTCATTAACTGACATGTATGAAATCATTAACTAAGGGCACTAAATAAATATATAATCTGATCAAATATGCCAAAATTATAGTGGAAGTGGAGAAACAAGGGCTTGGCCTTGTGTATTTTACATGGATGTGTGTTATGCATTGAATGTGAATCTATATAATCAAATCATGTTTAAAGAACACATATCATAGCATGGTGGATGGACAGAAGGAGAGAACTTTAACAGATTCACTAATATTTACAGATATGACTCCAAGTAAAACAGCAAACAAATCATTAATGAGGAAAATGGTATGAGTGTGTTCCAGTATCTATGAATAACTTGGCAATACCTCTGATCCTATGAAGATGAGGAGCGGGGAAAACTAAGTCTTTAATGTTGAACCATCTCTCTGTCAGCTTGTCCTCAGTACACACCTGCATTATTCTTCTTCTCTGTTCAGGAGTGTCCAACCTTTTTGCTTTTCTGCTGCACATTAGAAGAAGAAGAGTTATCTTGGGCCACACATTAAATACACAAACACTAATGAAAGCTGATGAATAAAAAAAATGGTCCCTGCATATTTGTTGTGATATATGATACCACAGATAAGCAAAATAGTTCTCATATAATCTACATGTGGCTCATGGGCCTCAGCCTGAAAACCACACCCTTTATGGACAGGCATTTAGCACTTACCCTGTCCGGCATTTTTCCAGAACCTACAATGAAAAGACGTAATAGGCTTAACCCTTATTCCATGATATTTTTAATTTGTATAAATTTATGGGGTATAAGTGGGATACAAATAGATTGTATAAGTGAAGGTTTTAGGCTATCTATTCTGAACATTGCACCCATTCAGTAACTTCTAGTCACTGCCCTCTTCCAACCTCCTCACCACACCCCCACCACGTCTCACTGTCTACGATTCTACATACTGCATTCACAAGCACACCTCATTCAGCTCGACTAGTAAGTGAAATTTTGCAGCACTTGTTTTTCTGTGTCTGACTTATTTCACTTAAGAAGATAACCTCCAGTTCACCCATGTTGTTGGAAAAGACATAATTTTTCTTTTTTGGCTATCATTCCACACTCTACAATCATATGTACACATTATTTAGATCTCACTGGTAGGAGAGAACATGTAGTATTTGTGTCTGATTTGTTCCAATTAAGATAATGGCCTCCAGTTCCACTCGTGTCTCTGCAGATGTCCAGATTCTTTTGATGGCTGAATAGTATTCCATTGTGGATGCACCACATTTGTGTTATCCAGTCATCCTTTGATGGGTATTTAGGTTGAGTCTGTAGCTTTACTATTGTGAATAATGCTGCAATGAACTTACAAATACAGGTTATTGGTTTTATACATATAATGATGATTTCTTTTCCTTGGAGTACTCAGTAGGGGGATTACTTGATCAAATGGTAGTTCTATCTCTGAGAAATCTCTATACTGCCTGCCATAGAAATTGTACTAATTGAAATTCCACTAAAAGTATATAATAGTTCCCTTTTCTCTGCATTCTCACAAACATCTGGGGGGGGTTGTTCGTCTGTTTTTGTTTTTTAATAATAACCACTCTGACTGGCGTTGGGGATATTTCATTGTGGTTTTATTTGTGTTTCTCTGATGATTAGTAAGATGGAGCACTTTTTCATGTGTTTGCTGGCCATTTGTACATCTTCTTTTGAAAGAAAATCATCCCATGAGAAAATTGTCAAGAAGATGTATTTAATAACTGGTGCAGGGAAAATTAGATCACCATATGCAGAAGAATGAAACTGGACCCTTATATTTCATCATATACAAAAATCAACTCACGATGGATGAAAAACTTAAATGTAAGACCTGAAACAATAAAAATACTAAAAGGAAACCTACTGAAAACTCTTCTACATGTTGGTCTAGGCAAAGAATTAATGACTAAAAGCTCAAAAGCACAGGTAACTAAAATAGAAATAGACAAATGGGATTTAATTAAGCTAATAGCTTCTACATAGAAAAATAAGTAATTAATGGAGTGAACAGAAAATTGTAGAATGGGAGAAAAATATGTCCAAACTGTTGACAGGAGTCTGATATCTAGAATTTACAAAGAACTCAAACAACTCAATGAGAACAGTAGATAATCCCATTACAAAGTAGGCAAAAGACATATTTATTTGGGGTATTGTTTTATATTCCCTTTCTGGCATTTTAAGGATTTCTTATTGGTCAGAATCTATTGCTGGTGAATTAGTGTAATCCTTTGAAAATGTCATAATGCCTTTCTTTTGCATGCTGCCTGTATTTTCACATTGATTTCTAAGCTTCTTATTTTTCGATTTACTTTTGGGAAAGGTTAGGGAAGATTTTTTTCCTGAAAGTTAAATGGTGATGTTGGTTGCATAGGGCCATTTATCTTTGCTTCTTGGTGCATACAGTGATGAAGACTGTAAGATTTCCTTCATTATAAATAGTCTTAGTGGATTCCTCTGTATTAGGATGCAGTTATTGGTGGAGACTAAGGTGAAGTTGTGCTGGGGACTGAAATTCCCTAACGGCGTCTTCATCAGGTTTTACTGTTAATGGTGATAACCAAACCCTTGTGTCTTTAGGCAGCATATGCTGGCACCTGTGTTGACGATTCTAGGCAGGCTGATTACTGGCTTTCTTGAAAACTGGTTGTAGTAGTGGTATACTGGGCATGTGAATGAGCAGTCAGTAAATATTACTGACTTCCTGGGCAGCCAGAATGGTGTAAGAAGCTCTTCTCCTTCCTGAGAGCTATGTTCTTGTTTTGGAAATTGTGTTAATGGACTGTGCAGGCCAGCCCCCAGGACAGCAGGAGGGCATGCAGATAAAGCCAGCTCCAGGGATAGCAGCAGGGCTTATGTTTGACCTTTGTTTCCTGGGAGAAGTCTTCTGAAGTTCCTGGTGGTACAGTGGGTTGTGAAATCCCAGGAGACTGAATCCTGCACTCTATCTTGGGGGACCGGGGCAGTGGTATAACACTGGATATATTTGGGCTGGCCATACTTGTACTCAGGCCCCTCAATGGCAGGTCCATGCACCATACTTGGTGGGGATGGCATCAAGGTGGAAATCCTCGGGCCCTTGGAGAAATGGCCTTTGGTGTGCAGAAAACTTAACAAGGAATGGGTGGGGCTGCTCCTGTGGCCATGGCTTTGGCTGGTGGGAGTGGTACTTGCTGTCCTCTCATGCCCTAGTCTCTGTGGGTCTCATTCCCCTATCCCAACTGCTGGTTGAGGTAATCAGGAGGTGAAGGCCCCAGACCTTAGGAGATGCTGCCTGGTTTAATAATAAGCCTCTCCTGCTCACTTGGGTAGATGTGCCCAGTTTCTGCACCATGCCCCCGTCCCAGTCCTGATTAGGGCATCCCCTCCCCCTCTGAAGCCTCATGTTCACAACTGGCCGTCTACATCTCAGTTTCCAGGACTACAAGGCACAGTTTCATTAAGAGCTAAGACCGAGAATGGCATCTCACCTAGGTCTGAGGAAGTGTGAAGGATGCTTCCTGGGGTAATTCCTTCTCACAGTCTCTTGGCTGCTCACTAAGTTAAATTCAGGGATTACCGTACTGTGGCCTGGACTGTATGACTGCCCAATGGGAAAGCGGCCTGCCCAAGGCACTCACTCACCACCTGTCATACCCGGGACTCACTCCCCATTTGGGGCCAGTCCTGGCCACAGGGCTGCCCGCTTTCCCTCTCCTTACTAGAATTTGGAGTTTCCTTTTGCTTTTCTGTTGACTGCTGTGCTCACTCTCAGACAAAACCTTCAGGATGTGATTGTCTATGTACGGTTTTGGATGAGGTAGTTAGAAATGCTTCTAGTCAGGCAGCTTCTGAAAAACCTCAACAATTCCCTGCTTTAAAGCAGAAAAGCAGACAGATAAATGAATAATCATAGAGTAGAGTAGTTTAAAAGTTATTCTCTTGGAGGTATGTCCAATGTGCTTTATTCTTTATTTGCTAGTAGCCCATATAGTCATCTTTAAAACTACTGGAAAAGGAAGACTAGTTCTCCAACACAATTGATGAGTAAGAGCAGATTGCTCCCGCTCTGATGACTACTCTGCTTTCAAGTTGTATTGCCTCTCACCACGAAGGCCAAATGATGGTATGATCCCCACGTTGTGCCTTCACAATAAAGAAATAAATATTTGGCACTATAAAATGCCAAATAACCGTGGATATAAAATATAAAAATATAAAATATTTTTGTTGTTTCCTTTCCCAGAAAGACAGTTAAGACAGGGTCTCAATCACCAGATGTTCTGTGTATTTTAATATCTTATACCATAGATATGCTAGCTGAAAAACATTGGGGTTTTGTTATTTGATTTCTACTCGCTCCAGTGATTGTAAAATGCTTACTAGCATCTCTCATGTTAAATGTTTTTCTTAACTAGCGTTCTGCACCCAAGCTTTGGGTTGTGGTTCTGTGCAAGAAAGTTCTGGCTTTTTGGCCCTGCTCTTAATGAGTTGTGTCCCTGGAGAGCTGTGGCCATGCTTTTGGAAATGTTATCTGCTCTGGGAGCAGAAGTCAAGTCAAGGGAAGAAAAAGAGTAAGGAAAAAGGCCATGTGGGAAGAAGACACAAGTTTAAAACAGCTAAGTGAATTGCATGTGAGTGTGTTTGCTTTTCTATAAGCCCTCTTACAATACAAGGTAGTTTCTGCCCTTAATTTTAGAAACCAAAAACTAGGATATGGCTGAAGCAGAATGTGCTGTGAATGTAAGTAGGTGTCCCCAGCTGAGAAGGACCTAGAAACTCAACAATCCAGACATCTAGTTTGATGTGACATTTTCCCCTCCAAAACTTTTCTCATGGAGTTCCCAGAGATTCTAACATTCTGTTAGGGAGCTTATTAGTTAGAGAAGTTTTCCCTATCCCATACGATGTAGCATTCTCTTGTACATATAAAAGTCCTGTGTATGCCGTGTGCTTTGTGTGTGTGTGTGTACGTCCATAGGGCATGTGTGTATCTACTTCCATACATACCCATAAACGTACACAAAAGGGAAACTTATTCTGTTACTCTGGGACACGATTGAGATAGGAATGCTCCCTAATTGCAAGACAATTAGGTAAATACTTAAATTCCTTATCATTATGTGCAAATGAATAATACTTCATTGAAAATTAACAATTCACTATATGACCACATCAACTGACTAATATTTTGAAAAAGAAAATAAGACATTTTTGAGTGGTGAAATTACAGATGTCTAAAATAAAAAATTTTTTCTCTTTATTTTCTCTATATTTTCAGTTTTCTATAATAAATATGCATTGTATTTCATAATGAAAAAATGTGGCTGTATCTTTACTACCAAGTAAATCTTCAATGTTATTTGCATTACAAAGAAAATTCTTTTTCTTTCTTTTTTTTTTTTTTTTTAACCACAAAAGAGCTTATATGGAAAAGAAACAAATATTTCAAAAATACAAAACATTTCTGAGAGCAAAATATGTTCTGTTAGTTTTGTTTTATTGGTAAGGACCCATCACTATGTAGTAAATGTCTCATTTGTGGACCTTTTCTGGGGACTACCTCCAACTAGTAAGGCTGTAGGATTTGGGGGATGGAGTTTAAATACATTTAATCTTTACTGCTCTGTGAATATACTCTCTGGCTTGAGTTTTTCCCAGCAGAAAGCCCTCTCCCAATGTCCTTGCTGACAGAGGAAGCAACTCCAAAGTGTTCTCAGAATAGTTAGGCCAGGGTATATCTGAAACTAGGGTGTATGAGCCACAAACATTCCATCACTGGTTGGCTTTGCAAGATTTGTTTTGGCTTTTGATCCTTTGAGTTGTATCTACTAATTATTGAATTCAACTAAGTATGTTTCTAAGGAAATGGACAAAAAAAAAAAAAATACTGTACCACCCACGTCTCATTTCCAATATTTTCTGCGCCAGAGTTATTTGATTTGATGCAACCTTTTCTGCTACTTACACCAAAACTTGCCCTGTTAAGTGCCTGACTCAGCATTCCAAACCAATTAGGATAGTGCCCTGGGAGAACTGTTGACAGCAATAACATGATTAGTAGTTGTTAATTTTTAAGCACAGACTATAGACAAGGAACTATGCCAAGGGTTTTGCTTTTATGATTTAATTAGTCCGACAGTGCTCCAGAAGCTGAGGAAGGCAAGGAAATGATTCTCCCAAAGGAACCCCGTTCTAAGGACATCTTGAGTCTAACCTTATTTTGGACTTGTGACCTTTAGAATCGCAAATGGATAATTTTGTTGTGTGTAAGCCACTGAGTTTGTGGTAATTTGTTAGAGAAGCAACAGGTAACTAATACACCCATACTGCAACTCCTTCCCCTCCCCCCAAAGAGTGTCCATGTCCTCCTGAAGGGCAGGACACTATCTGGCACCTATCCTGGTTTCCACACTCCTCTTATCTCCAGTATTAAGGAATTCACGGGGATGAAAGTAGAGTCTTATTTATTTACTATTTTTTTAAAAGCAGTTTTCAATGTTGAACTGCTATCTATATTTATTGGCAAAGCTAATTATATCATTAAAGTAAATATGGGAGTGTGCAGTAATAGGACCATGTAAATGCACCAATCTGTATCAGCCAACATGCACCAGATGTTAAGCAAAGCCAGTCTTTAGTAAGTCAACCCTTACTTCAGAGTGTGTTTTGCCTAAAACTCTGAAAATGTATTCTTGTATGAAATTGTGATGAGTCAACACTATTTTTTTGTTCTATTGTTAAGAAATATTTTAACTGTAATTCAGCTTAATTAATTTTGTTTATTCAAGATTAGAAAAATACAACTAACAGCTGAAAATTCTTTCACAGTTAGATGGAAAGTAAAAAGAATTACAACACATTACGTAGCAAAGGTGCAGATTTAGGTAGTCAGTAGCTAGATCTCCAAAAGTTTCTTAAGTATTCTCTTATACAGGGAGGCTTGCTGCTCCAGGCAAACTTTTCCTCCCTTCTTCAGGGTGACTCTGCAGGGAAGAGAGAAGGGGCTGCTTTCTTTCCTTTGGAGAAGGATCAGGCAGGGGTGGGGCGGGCAGAGCAGGGGCAGGCTGGGCCCTGACTGAGGCTGTGCTGGGACTCACATCACTTGGGCAGTGGGGCAGTGGGGTCCGGCCTTGATCACCTCCAGGCTCGTGATGTGCTTGAAACGGACCCGGGAGGTGGTCTTCACACACAGGCATTGCGGGTCCGCAACTCCTTCTTGGAGGTCAGCTGAGGATGCCGGGGAGGTGGGGACACAGATGGGCATAGGGGAGGGAGTGGTGATTCCACGAGTGGTCAGAGATCACGTAGGGATCATTTCTGCTAGCGCTGGCCCCCCTTTCCTTAACCACCAATCACACCCCCTTCGAAAGAAGCTCTGTTGACTGGAGGCAGCGCGGAGCTGCCTTGCTAGGCAGGCTCTGGGCAGCCCCTTAGCCAGCTCGGGACGAAGTTTGGGCGGAGTCCTTAGCGTCTAGGGCTTCCTCCCCAGCCCGGGGCCTCCCAGGGTCGCCCTCCCTGCAGCTCGCAGTCCCGGCCCCTCTCCCTGCTCTCACCCGCTTCGCTGGCGCTGGTGCTGGCGGTGGCGAGCGCAGCGGTCAGGAGCAGCAGCAGCAGGAGCCGCGGCCCGGGGCTGGCCCGGGGCCGGGAGATGCCCGAGCCCGCTGGGAAGCTCATGTCCTGGCGGTTCGGGCGCGATCTAAGTGCCCTGTCGGAGCCCGGAGGACAGCGGCTTCTGGAACTCACCCAGCGCCTTTAATCCCCTCCGCGCTTCTGGTCCGGAAGCCTGGGCGGCGAGGAACTGCGGTGGGGAGCCCAGGCGCTGCTGCAAGAGCTGAGCTCTGGCCAGGCAAGATTAGAGACCCCACAGGAAAAAAAAAAAAAAAGCCTCAACAAAAGACCAGGACCAGCTGCCACGACTGGGAGCTGGTCGCAGGGTCCCCACCTGCACCTGCAACTGACGTGCACATCTGTGGAGTCAGAAACAGCCCCTGAATCTTACAAGATGGGCCTTTTCTTGGTGACCTGTAATAGCAGAGTCCCCTGTAGTCACCACGCCGCTCCGGGACCAGATGGCTTCTGTTTCCTTCCCTGCTCCCAAGTGCCCGTCTGGGGGGTCCCATCAGCCTCTGTCCTCCCTCTTGATTACTATGGAGTCCAGTTTGGCAGCTGTGGTTGTTAAAGATGTGTTATTAGTAATTGTTTCCTTTTATTAAAATGTCGAATTTGGTCTTTAGTCGATGACTCTTCTGAATTTCTCCTAAATACGGAAGCCTTCCCCAGTCTCTTTTCTGGGGGTTCCAAGGCTCTACCAATAATTAACCAGTAGCCTACAGGAAGCCACGTCTGTTGTCCTCACTGCTCTTAGAAAAATTACAAAAGTAGTGTCTGAACGCATACTCAGTATGCCTGGATGTTCCTGCACCGGGGCCATCCTGGATAATATACCAGAAAGGAGGAGTAGGAGAGTTTGTGGGATTCCATCTCCCAGTGCCTGAGACCAGTACAGTGACAGGGAGAGGGCTGCACTGTTGATGGGGAGCAGAGGTGGTCTTTGTAGGGGGACGCAAGGCGTCTGGGAGTTGAGTGGAAGATGCTGGGGAGGCAAGGGTCAAGGGTGTGCAGCAGAATTCCACACAGGAAACCTGAGGAGATCAACCTGGACTGTTTTTCCTTCCCTGAAAAAGAATGACTTTGGCTCCTGATCAGGGCAGGTCCACCCTCATTCCAAAGCCAAAGACTTTCTGCCACACTAATTAAGGGTGGAGAGGGAGTCAGGGGCCCACTGCATGGAACTAGCTGATGTCCTATTGACCAGCAAGACCAGACTTCTGGAGAAATAAGAAATTTAATTGTTAGGACTGGAATGTTCCTTCTCCAGCTTTCCCATCATAAGCCTTTTCAGCTGCTCCATCTTGGTTGTCAGCTTAAATGTCCCTCCTCAGGGGCTTCTTCCCTGACAACTACTGACATATCTCATCATGGTTTATCTTATACCACCCTCTGCTTTCCTCTTACTCACAGATGATCGGACGATACGCACATCCACGCACACATTATACTCACAGATGTGTGTGTTTCAAATTGTTCTGTTCTGTAAGTGGCAAACTCTACAAAGACAGAGGTCGTAACTTTCATCACTACTGTAGCACACTGTTAGGGATTCAATGTAAAGTCATTAGGGAAGATAATATGTTGAAAATGATGGTGATGAGGCTCCAATGTGTCCGTGTGTGTACTCCTTGATGTAACTGGAGCCTAACTCTTCATTAAGATAATTCACATGCGGTTGTAGTAATAATCATTTACCTGTTTGTCTATCGCTGGATAGTGACCTCCTCAAGGGAAATATTTTATGGTTTATATACAGTCACATGCCACACAATGACCTTTTGATCAATGATGTCCTGTATCCATAATGGTGGACCTGTAAGATTATGATGGAGCTGAGACATTCCTATTGCCTACTGACGTTTTGGCCATCCTGAAGTCCTAGTATCCAAGGCATTACTTGTGCTTTTGGTGATACTGGAGTGAACAAACCTACTTTGCTGCCAGTATTGTGAAAGAGAATATGACATACAATTAAAGGCTCCCTTAATTATCTCTTCACCTCATAGGCTCAGTCCCTTAAAATGTTTTCTCCACAAAATAAATACATTTCTTAAGTAATAGTTAACCAGAAGCATTCATAAATAAACATGTGCTAAAGCAAGAAGTAAGGATTGTGATCATTTTCATCATTTTTTTCTCCAATAATTCAAAATAGCTCAGCCATCCCTGATGGTTCCCCACTGAAAAGTGATAGGGCCTGGTTTCACAAGTAATGCCTTGGGTACTAGAGCTTCAATATGGCCAAAATGTCACATGTGCAGTGCACATGTATAATACTTGGTAACGGTAATGACTATATGGCTGCTATTGTATTTACTGTACTATACATTTAATCATTATTTTAGAGGGTGCTCCTTCTACTACTTACTCAAAAAAAAAAAAAAAAAGAAAAAAGTTAACTGTAAAACAGCCTCAGGCAGGTCCTTCAGGAAGCGTTCCAGAGCAAGGCGTGCTTTCACTGCACATGATTGTCACATCCATATTGCTGCTCCTAACGTCCTTCCATGGGACAAAACATGGAGGTGGAAACAGTGACATCGATGATCCTGACCCTGTGTAGATCTCGGGAAGGTGTGTCTTTGTGCCTTAGTTTTTAACCAAAAAAAAAAAAAAAAAGTTTTTAAAAGTAAAAAATAATAATAATAATAATTAAAAATACAAAAAATCTCATAGAATACGGATCTAAAGAAAGAAAAAATTTTTTTTCACCTGCACAGCCTGTTTGTGTTTTAAGATAAGTGTCATAACGAAAGAGGCAAAAAAGTTTTAAAAAGTTAAAAAAAGTAGAGTAAGCTAAGGTCAATTTATTATTGAAGAAAGAAAAAAATTATAAATTCAGTGTAGCCTACGTGTACAGTGATTACTGTACAGTCTACGGTAATGTGCAGTAATGCCCTAGGCCTTCACCTCCACTCAACACTCACTGACTCACTCACAGCAGCCTCCAGTCCTGTGAGCTCCATTCCTGGTTAAGTGCCTTCTACCAGTACACCACATTTTATCCTTTATAGTGTGTTTCTACTGTGCTTTCTCTACATTTAGATGCACGGATACTTACCATTGTGTTATGGCTACCCGCAGTATTCAGTCCAGGAGCATTCTGCACAGGTGTGTGGCAAGGAGCAGCGGTGAGCACAATACAGCCCAGCTGTGCGGTAGGTCAGTCGGGCAGCCCATGTCTGTGAGTGCACTTTGAGATGTGCCAACAGCAATGAAGTGCCCTGAGGACTTATTTCTCAAAATGGGTCTCTATTGTGAAGCAAGGCATGGCTGAATTTTGAACATCTAGTAACTAGCTGTCAGAGAAGGTGTTGTAATTCATTTATGGAACTGAAACTTGAGTGCCCTACTGGGTTTGCAACAGAGCAAACATGAAAAGACATGGTTTGGAATAAGATGAGCAGCATGGTGGGTTTGCACAACTTTATCCCTAGATTTCAGTATTTGCAGCATAAAGGAATCCAAGCCATGGTGAGTGGCAATTATATTACCCTTTCTCTGCATCTGAACAGAATAACTCAATACATACACACAAAAATAACAGACCCCTGCATTTCAAGAGATATAAGCATAGAGCTAATACCATGGTGTCAGGATCTGGCCCTGTCAGCTTTCAGTGGGGAACCATCAGGGATGCCTGAGCTATTTTGAATTATTGGAGAAAAGAATGATGAAAATGATCACAAGCCTTCTTGCTTTAGGACATGTTTATTTATGAATACTTCTGGTTAACTATTACTTAACAAATGCATTTATTTTGTGGAGAAAACATTTTTTAAGGGGTTGAGCCTATGAAGGTGAGGAGATAATTAAGGGAGCCCTTAAAATGCAAAGGGTGGGTGGCTGGACACAGTGGCTCACACCTGCAATTCCAGCGCTTGGGAGGCCAAGGCCAATGAATTGCCTAAGCTCATGTGTTCAAGACCAGCCTGAGCAAGTGCAAGACCCTGTCTCTAAAAAATAGCAGGAGCCTGTAGTCCCAGCTACTTGGGAGGCTGAGGCAAGAGGATCGCTTGAACCCAAGAGTTTGAGATTGCTGTGAGCTATGATGCCACAGCACTCTACCAAGGGTGATCAAGTGAGACTCTGTCTCAAAAAATAAAATAAAATAAAATAAAATAAAATAAATAGGCAAAGTGTGTGAAATGCACACTCAGTACATGAGAGTGTCCGAAAGGCCACCACCAGGAGTGGGTGAATTTATTTTCTTCCCTATCACCTGTGTGGTGCACACACAATGCTGTTTGTGTGTCAAGTCCTAATATGTGTGTCAACAACACTATACACACACACACACACAAGTATAAATATGCAGTAATCTCTTTAATAGAGAAAGAGGAATCACAAAAGTGGTGTGTGGAGGGGAGCATGGTTTCAAATTCCCAATCTCACCTATTTAGATATCTGATCTCTTGGCAAGATTTTTAGTCTCTTTGAAATTCACTTCTCTTTTCTGTAATACTGGAGATGCTAATAGTAATAATTACTCACATTTGTAATGGGTTATAGTGTGACATGCATTATTTTAATCACCTTGAATTTATGAACTCTTTTAATCCTCACATCAACTCTGTGAGGCAGGCAATATTATTACCCCCATTTGAACGTGAAGACACCAAGATACTCACGTACAAAGAGATTAAACAACCTGACCAAGGTCATATAGGTTGCAAATGCTGAATCCAGATTACCTGGTTACTCTGACCCCAGACAATCTGCTCTTAACCAGATCATAGCTGTCTTGTAAAATATTGTTTAATTCCTGCACACAAAACACTTACTATTTCTGTCATATTAAATGTAATTAAGGAATATGAGCTATTATACTACATTGAGAAGGGCACAGGTCATGACTTCCATTGGCCATGTTGTGAAAAACCATATTGTAAACATAAATGAAGAGATGAGATTTAATGTTTTTTTATAACAATCCTATTAACATTAATAATATATGACAACAAATCAATAGCAAATTTTGATTTCACATTGAAACTTCTATTAAAAAAAAGTGGCTCTAAATTGCAGTAGTTAGGAAACGAATGAAAGTTCTATTGAATAACAATAATTAGTAGTTCATTAAAGCTTTAGTTCACTATAATAATTATTTACGAGGTCAATTCTAAAATTAAAAGTGTAGCCATGCATGTATTTTTTTTTTTTTTTTGAGACAGAGCCTCAAGCTCTGGTAGAGTGCTGTGACATCACAGCTCACAGCAACCTCCAATTCCTGGGCTTAAGCAATTCTCTTGCCTCTGCCTCCCAAGTAGCTGAGACTACCGGTGCCGCCACAACGCCTGGCAATTTTTTGTTGTTGTTCCAGTTGTCATTGTTGTTCAGCTGGCCCAGGCTGGGTTTGAACCCTACACCCTCGGTGTATGTGGCTGGCGCTGTAATCACTGCACTATGGGCACTGAGTCAATATATTCATTTTAAAGGAAATAATCACTACAGACAAGACTTACATTCTATAACTTTATTATTTTTAGAATCTGAAAGCTAAAATTAACACTAGAAAAACCTTTCAGGGTATGCTTTGAAATAAGACATCCCAGGACTAAGACACTTAAGGATGCTATAAAGTTCCCTAAATTTGTTTACAAAAATCTATTGAGCAGCCCTGGGCTGGGTTCTGTGTGATTCCTCGTGTTCCTGACCATGACGAAATCCATTATTCACCATAGTCTGCAGTAAAAAAGAACAATAAAACACCAGTGTGTTTGGAGAGAAATTTTCAAACAAAGAAATGCAAAGTCCTATACCAGATTCATCCAATAATTAAAGAGTAAACCATATAATAGTTATTGAAACTAGTTTTACTTATTTTCATCTTCTTTCTGTCATCTTTTAAGCAGCTTTCTCACAATAAAATGTGATTTTTACATGGAATGAAAAACACATCCTAATTTTAATATAGTAAAAAAAGGTATTGTGGATAAGTAAGAATTCCAGAAAGCCAAGGCTTCCCATTCCTAGGAGGTAAAAAGATTTGGCACAGAGTGAACGATAGATTAAATAGCTGATCTGTCACCTTTCAACATTTTCTCGACTATTTTCTTGACCATTGGAGCATCTGGGTTCAGGCAGACTTCCCTTCCATCCTTCAGTATGGCTCTGCAAGGGAGAACAGAATTGTCTATGGGTGTCCTGGCCTGGATAGCAGAACAGATCTGAGTCAGGAGAAAATGGTGGAGGTGGGGGTGGAGGACGTGGGCGGAGGAGGGGCCTTCTCTAAAGAGGCAAGAATATGGAAGCGGGGTCTTACATCACTTCTAGTTTGTTGCAGTGGGCTCCTGGCTTGATCACCTCCAACTTCTGGATGTTCCTGGGATGAACTGCAGAGACCACCTTCACACACGTGCAGCGCAGTTCAACATACAGGTCAAGCTCTGTGTGTTCACCTTGGGTAGAAAACACAACACCATTACTGGTCGTGGATATTTTCCTTAGTTCCCCTATGTTGGGAGTAATTGTACCCCACATAGGCCATTGTGAATATGGTCTGTAAATGTCTAGTGAAGTGCGTTGCAGAAGGCCCAGCTCACGGGAAGGGCCCACTGGAATGCCTCCTCCATTTACAGCTGTTAGCATAAGGCGTGTCCTCAGCCCCAGGACCACCAACATGGTCTTTCCCCCTTACGACAGCAACAGGACCAGCCACAGCTACAGGGAAGCAGGGCCTCTTCACTCAGCTTTCCCTGGTTTCTCTTACTTTCTCCGAGGGTGGAGGGAACCAGAGTGGCCAGGAACAGGGACAGCAGCAGCAGCACCTGCAGGGCACGCAGTGGCCTAGCTCTGTGAGAGGAGGTGGTGGCACTGGGTCTGAGGCTCATGGTGGAGACTGAGCAAGAGGTGGTTCCAAAGCTGGGAGCCCTCAGTGTGGAGCTGAGTAGCTGCCTAAATCAGTCTGCAGCTAAGTGTCTTCCCATGCCCTCCAGATATCTTTATATACAGTCCCTGAAGGCCAGTGAGCGGAAGAGGTGGGGAGGGGCAGTGAGGGCACTTGTGTCATGTACACATAAGATTATCAGGCTGTGCCCAGCCCAGATAAAGACCAGGCAGGTCATCCTTCCTGTTCGGTTGCATTTTATGCCTCATTCCTGCTCCTTTCTCAACCCCTGTCTCCCCTGCACACGTAGGAGCACTCTGCCTGGGGAGGTGAGAGTGACTCTGAAACACCACCTGTGCCTGTGACAACGTGCCTTCCCTTCCTCCCACATGTTTGGAGACAGAGTTTTGTCCTGGGTGTCTTTGAGTGTCTCCTGTAACCTTATACTTGTAGGATAATGCAATAAACATTAGATCTTAACTGATGTTAGTAAGTCAGTGACTATAAAGGAAACTTCCCTTTTAATCAGCTGCAATTCCCAAATCCAGCTCCATATGACCCAAAGTACCTGTGGTGTGAGACGTGATCTGGAAGACAGGGGATAAGGGGAGAGGCCGAGACAGGCAGCGGGGCCACCCCTGTCTTCCTATTACAACTCTGTATAACTCATACAATATTATTTACATTTCTCATGGTTTTTACTCTTTATGCCGTTAAAATTTTAGAAGAAATCCTCAAAATTTTAAAATACAAAATTACTTTTTTTTAAAAGGAGTGAATATGACTTTTCCCTCCCCACATTATTATTTATTTATTTATTTATTTATTTGCAGTTTTTTGGCCGGGGCTGGGTTTGAACCTGCCACCTCCGGCATATGGGGCCGGCGCCCTACTCCTTTGAGCCACAGGCGCTGCCCTCCCCTGCATTATCTTTTAAGTACTCAAACCAATTATTTCTGTAGTTTAATAATTTCTGACTATGCCGACCTAAGTTCTTAGATCCTGTTTTTGATACCTTTCATATTTTTCTTCACCTTAACTTTTCTTCTTAATTATAGTTTAGCAGTAGAACTTGTTAAATTAACATGACCTTCTCCTTGTCCCAACAGAGAAATTGGTCATCTAAGATGCAAGCTGACAGAAAGGGCTTAAGCCGAAAGTTATTATTCCTCTAGCAGCTGAGGTGTGGA
This sequence comes from Loris lydekkerianus, assembly GCA_963574355.1. Taxonomy (NCBI): domain Eukaryota; kingdom Metazoa; phylum Chordata; class Mammalia; order Primates; family Lorisidae; genus Loris; species Loris lydekkerianus. Next base: position 3,588 of record CAUYPK010146868.1, on the reverse strand, counting down.
GTCAGTTGCAGACAGGAGCTCAGCAGGAAACAAAATAAGGAGAGTACTTCTTTCTAGTTCTTTCTGAGCGATGTCTTTATAGCCTTTTCTCTTTGCTATTATCGAAGCATTGTTAATTCTCAAGTCAAATATATTTTTATTTAAAGCCAAGCTCAGAGCCATTTCTAGAACAATATATAAAAGCTTTTAACATTATTCGTAGTATCTTTTTTTCCTTTTCATTACAACACCCAAAACATATTGCTGAGAATACTTATCTTACCGGCTTTACTGAACACTTTTTTCTTCCGATACTTATCCTGTTAAAACTTCTCTGTTTCACTTTAAGATTACCCAAAAGTTACTAATCTTTCAGAAAACTCTATCAGGTGACTTTCTTAATTAATACCTGTCTTGTCACAAAAGATGCATCATCAGCAAGGCTTATGAGGAAGTATTAACAAATTTCTTATCATTAAAATTTCTTAAGCCTATTAGCATCTGATATAAAACAAGTTTTTGCTAGGTTTCATTTATTCTAAAAACATTGGCTCAGCATCACTGTATGTGCCAGGCACTGTAAAGTCCTCTTCTGCGTGTCTTGGTCATTTAACTCTTTTCTTTAAAAAGTGAGACCTAAAATGTTCCTGCAGGACACTAGGCTGTAAAGAGTCCTCTGCCATTACAGCCACTATTACAGCTAATGTTGTTAGCCGCTGCTGCTGTCACGTCCATTTTTTCTTTCAGTTTCAACTATGAGAAACACAAATGGTGATTGATCGACTGTTTAAAAAGTTTAAAAGGCATTTTAAAGTCAGTTATTGTGTTAAAAAAAGTTTGCTTATACAAACTTATGAGTTAGATGAACAACAAAAACAAGTGCCAGAGGTTCTTGAGTTTTAAAATAACTTGACAGCTTTTTTATGAATTTTACAATGTCACCCTGGGGTATTTTTGGATGGGAAGTTATTTTATCTCTTTTTCCTTTAAGTTGTCTTATACAGAGAGTCATTCAGGAAACAAGTAAGTTTTTCTAAGACCCAAAATGGAACTTATCTATTAGCTATTAAAAAAAAGCATTTAGAGATATTAGAGCAACATTATCCATTAAAATGAAAACATTAAGATTCTGTCTCCCTTACACAGAACATTTTGAGCTGACATTTCCCAAATTCTTCTTCAAAGTATGAAAGAAATAAGCTGTCACTTGCAAATCAATTATAAAAGCAATTGATACAGAAGATCCTAGTAAAATTTTGGGTCACTTGTTAAAGTATTCAAATCAGTAAATTAAACAAGTAGCTAATGAAAGAATTTCTTTAAGCGCTAAAAGCAAATGTGGTTTTTGTGTAGCTCTAAGTTGGCAAGAATTGTCCAGACCTCAGTTACTCCAGACCTCCAATTAATTAAGGTTCTGCTGCCTCCTGCCCAGAGGTGAAGGGTGAGATCCAGGTGAAACAGAGAGGGAAGGATGAAGGAGCTGGGGGCGGGGGGATGAGGAGGAAGTGCTGGGGGAACATTTTCCTGGGTGTGTTTGCAGGCCTAGAAATTTTATTTTTATTTATTTATTTACTTATTTATTATATATATTTGCAGTTTTGGGCCAGGGCTGGGTTTGAACCCACCACCTCGGGCATATGGGGCTGGCGCCCTACTCCTTTGAGCCACAGGTGCCACCCTATTCATTTTCTTTTTATGTGGATTAATATCACTTATTAAACCTCAAATGCATGTATTTCACCACATATATTTAGTCATTTGAGAAAATTTTAATGCAATGTTATTCTAGAGCCTGGAAACATATTAAGTAGTTACTACATACCAGCAAGTCAGCATTACATGGCTTAAAACGACAATTTACTATAGTAGAGCCTCCATAGTTGGCCACCTCTCTACTTCACCCCTCCCTCCTCATGTTGACCTCATTTCCATAGACAGGACACACATTGCACATGCTCAGTGGGAGCTCCTCCTGTGACCACTTGAGGGGACGGTGTGACCAGTTCCTTCCTGTTGCTTGGGCAATCAATTTACAGAGGTCATTCTATATTTGTGTTTATGCACGGACTTCAGTCTATGAACTAGAAGAGAAAATTATTTCCTGATGAGATAAATTTAAAGGGGGTGGGGTGGAGAGGATGGGTGAATTCATTCCTTTTAGGACGGGGACACACTGCGGGGGGAGCACACTTACAAGGGTGATCCATTTGTGGAAAAAACTAAGTATGTAAACAAAACACAGGTAGCCCCCTAATATTCTGAAATAAAAATGAAGAAATAAAGGCACAAAAATATGAAAATTCCTCTAAACCTGTTTCAGCAATTCAAGTGTAAACAATTTTCTGATTTGAATATAATTATCTACATAATAATGATAAACTTATTGGCAAAAGTTTTATTTTTAATATAAAAGAATGCCTGTAAAACTGATCTATAGGGATAATGTGAATTTAGAAAATGTTATGTTTAATATGTGATAATTTTCTAAGCTAACTATATGGGGAATAAATATTAAAATATAATAAATTCTGTTAAGAGTATATTCAGGGGTTCTACTAATGAAAATATAAAATTTCTTAGGAAGAAAAACACAGATGTGTGGCCATTCATTTAAAATGCTGAAACTGTCATACGGGAACATTTTATATACACAGATACTTTCTATATATACTTTCTATACATAGATGTTATTATAATATGATTTCCCATCTTTTCTTGTTTCCCTAGACTTATTGCTAAGATTTAATTATATTTCCTACCTCAATTTTTCCCATGAAAGATCTCAAAAAAAAAAAAAAAAAAAAAAATTGAGAACTCAATTGGGTGAAAAAATGGCCTTGTTCATTTCTGCTGAGGCTCCTCTGTCCTTCTCCTCTTTAAGGAGCATCATTTTATTTCTCAGAAATAACAAAAATGAAGGAGGGAGGGAGAGAAAAGAGAAGGGGAGGGTGGGGAAGGAAGAAGAGACGAGGAAGGTGGAGGAGGGGAGAAAATAGAAATGAAGTTTAAAAAGACATTGTACAGATACGAGCCCTCTTTTGCTCCCTGCTTTCTCCCCCTCCCTTCCCTTCTCCTCCCCTCTCCTCTCCTCCCCTCCCTTCCCTTCTCCTCCCCCTCCTCTCCTCCCCTCTCCTGCCCTCTCTCCTCCTTTTCCCTCTCCTCCTCTTCCCCTCCCCTCTCCCCTACTTTCATCCCCTCTCCCCTCCCCTCTCCCTTCTGCTCCCCCACCCTTTCCCTTCCCTCCTCTTCTTCCCTCCTCTATCCCCTCTCCCCTCCTCTATCCCCTCTCCCCTCCCTCTCCTCCCTTCCCTTCTCCTCCCCTCTCCCCTCCTCCATCACTTCTCCCCTCCCCTCTCCCTTCTGCTCCCTCACCCTTCCCCTTCCCTCCTCTATCCCCTCTCCCCTCCTCTATCACCTCTCCCCTCCCTCTCCTCCCTTCCCTTTTCCTCCCTTCTCCCCTCCTCCATCCCCTCTCCCCAGCCCTCTCCCTTCTGCTACCCCACTCTTCCCCTTCCCCGGTCTCCTTCGCGCCCCGCCCCCCCGCGCTCCCGGACCCCCCCCCCCCCCCGCCGCTCCCCCACCGCCCGCCCGCGCGCCGCGCGGCCGGGG
>CAUYPK010146865.1:0-69755 GCA_963574355.1 Loris lydekkerianus | reverse complement strand
CAAGGGCATATGTGAAACTTAGTAAATGTGGAATGTAAATGTCTTAGCACAATAACTAAAAAAATGCCAGGAAGGCTATGCTAACCAGTGTGATGAAAATGTGTCAAACGGTCTATGAAACTAGTGTATGGTGCCCCATGATTGCATTAATATACACAGCTATGATTTAATTAAAAAAAAGAAAAGAAAAGAAAAGAAAAAGAATAGGAGAGAAGGAGGAGGAAAGGAAGTAAAGATAGAAGGTCTCAGGCCTCAGATCTGCCTTGGGTTTTCAACATAAGCAAAAATGTAAATACATCAATTTATTCCATAGCTGGATCAGGGTACAGGGTCTTATGAAATATTGGCTCAGCACCACTCCCTTAAGGTTCCATTCTACTCTGTAACTCTGAATGATAGTTTTTGGTATTAAAGGTCATTTAATTTAAAATGGTAGTAATAAAACACATTTCGCCCTCTATACCATTATTTGCTAAATTCTCTTTAAGAAAAATATATGTATATATTTTAAAACTTCAGACTATGTAAATGAATGGCACAGGGGCAAGGTCAATGCTCAATAAATATTTTGGTCCTTTCCACGACCTATCACAAAATAGACAGTCACACTTCCCGCACTCGGCCTCTTATATATTGGAGAAAACCAAACTTTTTTATCATAAAAGTGAAGTTATACTCCTTTTAGATTCTTCCTATACACTTTTCTAAGCCCTGCCCTGACTGAAGTCCCAGAGGAGGATTCTACATACAGCTATGATGAAACAAAACCCAAAAATGTTTCTTCAAAGAATAGAGAAACATGTAAGATAGAGTCCATGTTGCTTCAGAAAACTGTGAAGGTGTGAACATGTTTCTGTTGCCAGTTTCACCATATGGGGAAGCAAAGCAGTGATATGGATGCCTACTATTTTGATGAATGACTGAAAATACAATTCACTTTTCTTGAGAAGGCTTCATGAGTGGTGATGTTTCCCTGAAGGCCACATTCCCACTCATGGAATTGGGAGTTGTACTAAAAAGTAGTTCAGATGTCCTAGCTTCAATGTTTTAATTTAGCAAAATTGGCAATCAGAAACTAGTTTTAGGATTGTTTTATCTCAGAAAGTTACAGTCATTTTCCCCAAAATATGATAGGCTATTAAAAGGAGGGAAAAAATTGTATTTGAGAGTAGCACTAGGCAATGGGAAGACTAGGAGTGGGCTTGAATCACCCAAAGTATGAATAAGATAACCAAAAACATAGCTAAACAATGAGATCAGGAATGAATGCACAGAGTCTGAATTATATTATACACTCTGGCCTATTTAATGTAGAAAGAATCAAGAGGTATAATACATCTGAATACGTGAATATTCCGTTTGCTAAATAGTTAATGTAGAACATACGAAATTGTCCCACACCATAGAACCAACTACCCACTTCATATATTCTCTTTAATTCCTTAGTAGTCAAATTTATTTTTGGTATAATTAATTCTTCCCATATTTTTTCCCCACAACCAGCCTTGCTCTGTTGCCTGGGCTAGAGTGCAATGGCGTCATCTTCATGGCTCACTGAAACTACCTGGGATCAAGCAATTTTCCTGCCTCAGCCTCCTGAGTAGCTGGGACTATAGGCATGTGCCACCATACCTGGCTAATTGTTTTACTTTTTGTAAAGATGGAGTCCCACCCTTGCTCAGGCTGGTTTCGAACACCTGGCCTCAAGCAATCTCCTACTTGGCCTACTGAAGTGCTAGGGGTACAGGTATGAACTACTTCACCAGCCCTTTCCCCTATGTTCTATATGCCTTCTTTACTTTGATTCCTATCATTTTGTATATAATATGCAAATAGACAAACACTAAAATATACTTTAGAAATTTGTAAGACGGTAGAACCATAAAACATAAAATATGATCACTAAATATTTTGGTTTAATGGGCCTGGTGTTCCACTATGTATTTATTTTAACTGACTCTTAAAATGTCAAATAAAACCCAAAAATCTGTTTTAGTTCCAAATGTAGAACTATTAATTTTATGGCCTAATATCTGATTAAATTTAACTATGGTTCTAAGAGTGTATAGATTCCACGCATTAGATGGCCTGACTGTTTAATTCCATCATTTTAAATGAAATTGAACCCCATCTTGCCAAATATGATAATATCCTGGAGGAGGGAGAGAAGGAGGAATGAAACAACAGAAGATGTTTGAGGGCCCTATGAATTTATGTTCTTCACTTGGGAGGCTAACCAAAACATTTCAATACCTCCAGTATCCGCATTCTAAATAAGAGACATGAAAGTCAAAAGGAAGTGTGTTCAGTGATTTCTCTTGGCTTGATGAAACTATACAAGTGTGAACAGATTTAAATAAAACAGAATGTCTGAGTGCCCAGGAATCTGCTGTCAGCTGGGCTGTGAGGCTATATAACTTCCAGTGACTATTTCCTGATGGCTGGCTTTTGAGGTAATGGCACTTTCAGTCTGAGAAAAAGGGCGCAGACAGGCTCACTCTCATGGCTCTTAAGAATCCTGCTGACTTGTTCATTAAACAGAACCAGCAACTGACTCCTCAGATAAAAGTTCTTGATGGCTTTCCAAGCAGGAGGAAGGGTGCTGAGTGACAAATATAAATATATAAGGGAGAAGGAGGGGTAGTCCAATGGCAGCTTTGTCCTCCAAGTGGTTTATGGAATAGGTGCTAGTTATACCACCTGACATTGCATTCTGGAGAAAGTGTTCACTAGTAAACAAAGGGTGGATATCCCCATCAGTATATCCAAAAGGAATTCTGGATATCTTTTATGCATAAATGGTCTTAGAAGTGGCTCACCCTACTGGACTACTGCATATGTTCGTTTCCTCAGTTCTGCTTTGGACTTTGGACAAATTTCTTGAGAATTCTTTTTAGTAAGATGACAACTTCCATTATTTTATTGCTGGGTATTCTGTGAGTATCTTCTATCTCAATGCGTATTTGTTAATATATGTATATTAATATACAGAATAAAGATATAATGCAAATAAATGATATTCAAAATTTAGCTATTTTAAAGATACAAGTGGATAACTTCTAAGCAGATATAAGTGGATAATTCTAAGCAGTGATGACCATTTTGTAATGTATTTTTTGGGGGAACGAGTCTCCAAATCTACGTGTAATTATCTCAATACTCATTTGTCCTATTTTTGATTCAATTAAATAACATTTTAATTAGAGATTTAAAGTAATGGAAGAATCATTATATACTTTATATACTTTCAGGTTTTAAAAAATCAATGTAAGTCGTTAGTATTAAAAATGTTTCAAAGGCTCGGTGCCTGTAGCTCAGCGGCTAGGGCGCTAGCCACATACACTGTAGCTGGTGAGTTTGAATCCAGCCCGAGCCCATCAAACAACAATGACGACTACAACCAAAAAACAGCTGGGTGTTGTGGTGGGCACCTATAGTCCCAGCTATACATGGGAGGCTGAGGCAAGAGAACTGCTTAAGCCCAAGAGTTTGAGGTTGCTGTGAGCTGTGATGCCACTGCACTCTACCCAGGGTGACATAGTGAGACTGTCTCAAAAAAAAAAAAAAGTTTGAAATCCATACTTAGGGATGGATTTTCCGAAAAAACTTGAAATATGGTGCTTAAAAATCAATTTTGGGTGATGATAATATGATCTAGAACTACTCAGTAGTATAGTAGTATATTTTATTTTTATTTAATAAAATGTCATCCTCATTGTCTCCCACCAAATTCTACATTTTAGCTTTATCTAAAAATTATTGTTTTAAGGGAATTATACTTTGGTTGTTAGTAATTTTAATAAAATTGTAATTTTATTATCTTACCAGTTACTTTGGTTATTAGTAATTTAATAAAATTGTAATTTTATTATCTTATCATTAAGTATATATTATATGTAAAAAAAAAAGTCATGTTTTTAAAATGGTCTCATTTCCGAAAGATGATTTAAAATGATCTCTCATTGCTTTTAAAAATTCAAGTGTTTTCAATAAAAGTTTAGTTAAAATATGTAAATAAAAGTCTTTATTCTTTTCTAATTTAAGAAGAAACAATGATTATGTTGTATGTTTCAGCTTCTTTTGCCAATGGTTCTCATAAGCTCTTCCATTTTTCTGTAATTATGGAAAAATGAATGGCTTAATAGATTGAATTTTAAATGATTCTAATGGGAGCATTTACATAACCTTAAAATGATTATAACAGAGCCAAAAAGTAATTAAAGCTTCATAAATGCACCATGACATCATCCAATCAGCTATTTACATTTGGGTAGTTCAAAGTAAGAGAACTTGGGAAAGCCCTAATTCATATGGAGAGAGAAGATAGAAAAATAGGAAAAAGAGAAGAAGTTTTAGGGAAAGAAATTAATGTCAAAAGGTAAGAATAGAGAAATAGCTTTAAAAATACTTTTTCCCTTAAAACAGAACAAATATGAGAAGTACATCATTCATGAAGTATTTATGACAGGAACCATTCTCTTTTAATAGTAACAATTAAAAAGTTATAAAATGATACCAGGTGTCATCATCTCAAAACTGTGACAACTCATTTAACTCATATGGGAGCAAATGTTTTCATCAAATCTCATATAAAATTAATGTTTAAAATAATTTTAAACAAAGGTATTATGGAAAAAGTTGCCAAAAAAAAATCTTTTTGTTTTCTTTAATAACTGTTTTGGTGAAAGAGAAGAGATAGGGAAGGAAGTAGAAAAAGCTGAAAGGGCTCAGCACCTGTGGCTCAAGTGGCTGAGGCGCCAGTCACATACACCTGAGCTGGCAGGTTTGAGTCCAGCCTGGGCCTGCCAAACAACAATGACGGCTGCAACCAAAAAATAGCCAGGCGTTGTGGGGGGCGCCTGTAGTCCCAGGTACTTGGGAAGTGGAGACAAGAGAATTGCTTGAGCCCAGGAGTTGGAGGTTGCTGTGAGCTGTGATGCCATGGCGCTCTACCCAGGGCGACAGCTTGAGGCTCTGTCTCAAAAGAAAAAAGCAAAGAAAAGAAAAGGCTGAAAGGAGGGAGAAAGGAAAGGCGGTGACATGAAGGAAAGGAGGAAGGAGGGAGGGAGAGAGCCACATAACTCAATAAGAGGAAATAGTTGCAGTGTACTTTATTCTTACTAAGGCTCACATACCATTGCTGTCAAACCTTCTTTAGCCATATACGCCATCTCTTCATAGTCATTTCTACTAAGCTCTATTGCAGTCACTTCAAAGTCAGCATATTCCAAACCTGATTCTTTACCCCTACCTCCTTGCCCCTCTGTCTGGCAAGTACCATTCTCAGATTTATCAACTAGACACATAGCTGCCCTTCCTGACACCTGTCTGTTTCCAGTGCTACGTTCTATGGTTCGATGTCTGGACTGTCCAAAGATGTGTTATCCTACCGCTTCAAATGTCATGCTGCTAAGATCTCTGTCTAAAAGTGAGCTTGGTCACATCAATGCTTGACTAAAAAAAAACTACTATAAGCAGAGATTAGGCGTCTTCTTCCACACACTTGAGGGTAGATAAAATTGGCAAAAGCTCTTCCTCTCTCCCATTTTCATGGCTTCTTAATGACCAAAACTCTCACCAAGGGTTTTACATATACCTGTAGGAGTGAAAGTACTCATCCCGGCCTCTGAGGTCCTGCTTCTGTAATCCGTAAAATATACACTAACTCAGTTCGCCTCTGGATTTTCGCAAACATTAAAATACCTTGTATAAAGACAAGATCAACAGAGCTGGAGATTTGAGCAAAAGAAGGAGAATGATTTAAGAATTAGCAATAAAGGTAAATTCAAAAAGAGCAGAGAGAGACTTGTTTTAAAATATCCTTCACTTCCCCTATACCAGTGTTTTTCAACATTTTTTAATCTCACGGCACACTTGAACCTATAGTTAAACTTCTCCAGCATACTTAAATTATGTTGATAAAAAAAGAGTAAAAAAAAATAATATACTTACTGTGCTTTGAACGTCTCTCAAAAATAATTTAATTAATGAAATCTAAAATTTTTTGAAGCACACCTAAGATCCTCTCCAAGCACACCAGCGTTCTGCAGCACCCCGGTTGAAAATCACTGCCTTGTACATGGATGTCTGCTAACCTAGTTCTTGCTTCTTTTTATCTGTTTGAGTCCTCCATTTTCTTCATCTTTCTGTTTCTGATCTCCTTAAGTAACAACTCCAAATCTTCTCCTATAATTCAGAGTAATTCAGCTGAACCCTTCCCCTCTGTCTTATAAAGTCCATCAGACATGTATAAGCAAACCCATCAAGACACAGACAAAATTGCCCCCCATTTGACTTGCTCCCCTCTTTTTAAAAGGTAGTTGTTAGTCATAAAAGAAAACATAGACGAGTTTAAAAAATAAATACAGTACTTTTAAAAAAGCAAACAAAAGCTATGATTTCTGTTTTTTATCAGATAAAATCCAGACTTCTGAGTCTTTCCTATAAGAACCTGCTTTCTGTCTTGGTGCTGTGGCTGAAGCGGCTAAGGTGCCAGCCACATACACCTGAGCTGGCAGGTTCAAATCCAGCCCAGGCCCGCCAAACAACGATGACGCCAGCCACATACACCTGAGCTGGCAAGTTCAAATCCAGCCCAGGCCTGTCAAACAACGATGATGGCTACAACCAAAAAATAGCCAAGCATTATGGCAGGCGCTTGTAGTCCCAGCTACTTAGGAGGCAGAGGCAGGAGAATCACTTGATCCCAGGAGTTGGAGGTTGCTGTGAACTGTGATGCCACGGCACTCTACCCAGGGTGACAGCTTGAGACTCTGTCTCTGAAAAGAAAAAAAAAAAACCCACTTTCTATCTATATCTTCAGTCTTTCCTTTGATGGTATCCTCACCCCTCTAATTCTCCAAGTGCAAGGAATTTCTTACCTTTCCTTAAACACAATCAAACCTTTGTGCAATCTATTTTTCCCCTACCCCCTTTGCTTAATGAACTCCTACTCATGCTTCAAGATCCTTCTCAGATAATCCTCCAAGATTCTCTGACAAGTTGAGCCTCACATATCTCATACATTTTAATTGTTTGAAAACATATCTGCCTCCTTCACTGGAATGGTGCTGCTTCAATGTTCATAGCTGCTTCTGGAGCACTGATCTAGAAAAGTAGAACAGTCTTAGTTTTCAGTAAATATGTATTGTCTTGCAGTGAAAGTGGTCAATGTGACACATATCTTACATATTTCATTCACAGAGTTCCATAATCTAATCTCAGAAAAGCTGTGTTGTTTTTCATATGGTGCAACGTTCTTAATGTTTATGCTAAGACCATGGTCAAATTCATATGTTGAAATTCTAACCTCCAACATGGGATTAGGAGGTAGAGCCTTTTGGAGGTGACAGGTAATGAGGGTAGACCCCTCATGAATGGCATTAGTGCCCTTATAATTGGGTCTGTAAGAAGACCCCTTGCCCTGTCCACTATGTATTGACAATATGGAAGGTGCCACGTCCGAGTTGGGAAACCAGCTCTCAGCAGTCACCAAATCTGCCAATGCCCTTATCTTGGACTTCCCACGTTTCAGAACTATGAGAATTAAGTTTGTGCTGTTCATAAGCTACCATGGCATTTTGTTAGAGAAACCTGAAGAAAGTAAGATAGAAAGTAGATACTGAGAAGTGAGGTGCTACCCTAACAAGTATTTAAAAATGGAGAAGAAGCTTTGAAACTGGGTAAAGGGTAAATGGCTAATGGCTAGAAGAATTTCAAGGTTCATGCTAAAAAAGCCTACATCGTTGTGAGCAGCCCATTAAGGGTGATTCCATGATGGCCCAAGGGGAGAAAAACAGAGTGCTACAAAGAAAACCCCAATTTTCTCTGAGAACTCCTAAGTAATCCTGAATAGAATTCCGCTGGTAATATGGATGGCGGAGGCCATTCTAAGGAGGTGCAGACAGCAACAGAGAACCTGTGATTGGACAATGGAGGAAAGCCCATTCCTGTTATGAAGTGACAGGAAACTTGGCTGAATTGTGTGTGCATCCTGGTATTTTATGGGTAGAACTTGTGAGCAATAAAACTAGATACTCGGCAGAGAACTATCTAAGCAAAGCACTGAAGGAGCAGCCTGGTTCCTCTTGACTGCTTGGAGTAAAATGCAAGATCAGAGAAATAACTTAAAGACAGAATTGTTGATCCAAAGGCAGGTGGTACTTAAAGATTTGAAACATTCTCAGTCTATCCATACCAAAGGGAATGTGAAAACCTGTTCAAGAGAGAACACTAGGGATGTGGTCAAAAGATCATCTGCTAAGGAGATTAGTCAACTCTGGTGTGAAGAGAAGCCAGAAGCTACTGTCCAAGATAATGGAAGAATGACCCTGAAGGCCATTTGGAAATCTTCAGGGCTGTCTCTACCATCACAGGCCCAGACTGTAAAATCCCGAGGCAGCACAGAGCCATTACTCAGGGCCCCCATTATGGCCACGCCCTGTAGAGCCTGGGGTGGGGGGACAGAACATTGAGCCAAATGGAATTACTCTTGAGCCTTAAGATTTAAAGTTAATTTCCCTACTGGGTTTTAGACTGGCTGGGAAACTGATATTCCTTTATTTCTCATCTCTCGGTTTTGGATCAGGAATGTCAATCCTTTGCCTATGCCACCATTGTATTTTGGAAGCATCTAACATTTAATTCTCAGGTTCACAGCTAAAGAGCGACATGCCTCAGAGTGAATTGAACCTTGAGTCTCACCCATATCTTATTTAGATAATATTTAGATGAGATTTTGGACTTTTGAGTTGATTCTAAAACAAGATTTTGGAGAGATTGGGATGAAATTAATGTATTTTGTATGGAAGAAAGGTAGAAATTTGGGGGTGCTGGGGGAAAATGTGCTATATTATGAATGTTTGTGTCTCCCACAAATTCATATGTAGATTTTTTTTTTTTTTTTTAGAGACAGAGTCTCACTTTATCTCCCTTGGTAAGGTACTATGGCGTCACCGCTCACAGCAACCTCCCTCCAGTTCTTGGGCTTAGGCGATTCTCTTGCTTCAGCCTCCTGAGTAGCACCAGCCACAACACCCAGGTATTTTTTTGTTGCAGTTTGGCCAGGGCTGGGTTCGAACCTGCCACCCTCAGTATATGGGGCCAGCGCCCTACCCACTGAGCCACAGACTCAGCCCCATATGTAGAAATCTTAACTTCCTAGATAATGGTATTAGGAGGTGGAAACTTTGGTAGGTGATTAGGTCATAAGAGCAGAGTCTTCATCAACAGGATTAGTGCCCTTATAAAACAGATCCCTGGGAAATACTTTGCCCTTTCTACCTTGTGAGGTTACAGCAACAATATGTCTCTTTAGGAAGTAGGCACTCACCCCAGACACTGAACCTGCAGTTGCTTTGATCTTGGACTTCCTAACCTCTAGAACTGTTGTTTATAAGCCATCCAATTGGCGGTTTTTTATTTTAGGTACGGCAATGTGGCATAACCCCAAGTTTAGTTTTCAAAATCTCAGTCTCTTGAAAAAATAAGAAAGCATTAAAATGTTTTATTCCAGTGATTCACTCTCAGTGGAAGAACTGGTGTGATATCTTGGAGGTAATTTGCTCCAGGGGTTCTCCCCCTGTTTATCTCCTGCAGCACAAACCAGCGCTAACACTTTTGGGCCACACACTCCCTCTGGCTGTCACAGGTCATGATAGAAGTGTAGCCTAGGGGTGCTGGCTCTGTACCTGGTGCCAGAACTGGGACTCCATCCTCTGACCTGAGATGTGCCAGATGGAACTGACAATTGTTGCTCTCATCCAATTCCCCAGTATTGCAGAAAGGGAACTGAGGCACAAAGAGGTTAGTCTTCTGTCATCCAGATAGGTTAGAAAGTGGCAAACTTAATCTAGAGATTAAATCTTTTCAGACCTAAACTGTTAGATAAGGCAGGGAGAGCTATGACTGCTGTTGTGAAAACCCCTGCCCCATTGCCTCCGTAATTGTAACATGGTCACTTGCACATTCTAGATTACAATCTCTCCATCTCTAAAGTGGTGTCTTCACTTGAAAACTGACTTGACTGAATTTAGCATATACTAAGTAGAATTCATAAAAACACATGTTCTACACATGATGTGAAATTAAAGCTTTAATAATTTTTTTTCCACATTGCAATTCGTTGTTTGAGGTTGACATAGACTTAACTCAAGACGAGATGCTATGAACCTTGAATTTCAAAGAACATAGGAAATTGTTCACTAACTTCAGTGTTAAGGCAGCTGCATTTGTGATGATGTCCCAGAAATAAATGTCAAAATAGTTGTGGCTCCAACTACAAAAGCAAACTTGTAGATAATTTCTTCAAGGGGGGGTCTGTTTATTCTCACACAAAAAAGTATAGTCATTCTCTGCTAACTCTCAGTAATCACTGAGGGTTTCTGCAGCACACTCTGTAACCAGTGGGGATTTTGCACAAATCAAAGCTTTATAATTGGTGTTCTTTTATTCTAACGCACCCAGCATTGGGGTGAGCTGGGGAGGAGAAGATGAACACATGGTAAGCAACAAGCAAGACGGTCTACCCATTTATGTTAACTGTCTTAATCTTTCAATGAGACATAAAAAATGAAATATACACATACTTTAAAGTAAAACATGGAGGCAGAACAAAATTTTTAACCAATGCTTGTGGGTGGACATTTTAGTTCAGAAGAGCAGGTAAAATAAATTCCTTGCTTTGAACTTAATGGAAAATAAATGCATACTTTTGTATCAGAACCAACCTGCAAACATGATTAAGACAAAACAAAACAAAACTCTGTTAGAAATCACTGGTTTGGTTGAGAAATAGATTTCTGGGTTGTCATAGACATGACACCAATAATGTGCCAGTGAATTGCCCTACCCCCAAGCAACCTTGATGAACTGAGCAAGATCAAGGCCAGATTGTAGTCCCTTGAAGCATTGATGATAAGCACACTATGGTTAAAGGACACAAATTACCCTTGGAATCATAACGCAGGTACATACTCTGAATGTAAGAATAATGTGATTCAAACTAATTTAGGACTGTGCCAAGCGGGAAGAGAAAGTCCTCTGGGCATTCAAGAAGAACATTTAGACAAGGCAAAAGAAGAAGGAGAATTTGTGGTTAGCAGGAAGCTGTTGCTCATTTATATTTTATCAAAGATTTAAAATGTTGAGCAAAAAAGTGTGGCTATAGCAAACAGAAGAGAGAAATTAGAAATGCACATGGTCTATAGCTGAAACATTTTGCCAGGAAAAACAATATTGGGTAAAGTGAAAAAGTGTTCTCTTTAAACTTCCTAAAATTATTTGAGAGACTTACATGGGTTAGAAATGTTCATGCAGATAGTTACTCATTATCAGGCTTCATATGACTTATAACTCTTTTATGGTAATCAAAAAAATCCCTTCCAATTATAAAGATTGCTATGAAAAATCATGAGACATCACGTTTTACTGAATGGAAAATACTATTGATCTAACAAGATCCATTGGATAATGCAAGGGATACCCTTTTATATATGCTTGTGAAAGATAGAAGAATAGATTAAGGTATATGGTTTTCAGATACCTATATAGTTTTAGATGTAAATGTGGTAATTTGTTAATAGACTCATAAATAATGTTTTAATTGATTATATTCACATAAGTCCCCTGAAAGAAACTACCTGGGATATCTTCTTGGTGCTAGAAGAATGTATTAAATAATTTTCTACTATACATAAGAAATAAAATTATTTAGCTACCTATCCATCCATCCAATGGGAGAAGATCTGAAATGAAATGCTCATAGGGCCTCGGCGCCTGTGGCTCAAGCAGCTAAGGCACCAGCCACATACACCTGAGCTGGTGGGTTTGAATCCAGCCCAGGTCTGCCAGACAATGACGAATGCAACCAAAAAATAGCCGGGTGTTGTGGCAGATGCCTGTAGTCCCAGCTACTTGGGAGGTGGAGGCAGGAGAATCGCTTAAGCCCAGGAGTTGGAGGTTGCTGTGAGCTGTGATGCCACAGCACTTTACCCAGGGCAACAGCTTGAGGCTCTGTCTCAAAAAAAAAAAGAAAGAAAAAGAAAAAGAAAAAAGAAAAGAAAAAGAAAAAGAAAAAGAAATGCTCATAGGAAGAGGGTGTTAAGCAGACAGGTAATGCCAGTATGTTTGGAAATATGATTGTGATTCATTCAGAGAGTATGCAAAAGGAGGATGGAAATGGTTATAAGGCATATTTACAAAAATGAAAATAAAAGACTTTGCAATGGAGCAAGAAGATCTAACATGTAATTTACAGGACAAATAAAAAATACATATACCCTTTAAGACATCTGGCCTACACAAAATGACAGGCGTAAAAGATAACTTTTTGGCAGAAGAACTGAAGATGTACAGGAAAGAGATGTGGTAACTTGAAATTCCAGGGAGATTCATATCCAAATAGGAGATGAAGGATTATATGTAAACTATAAAACAAATCAATAGTTTATAGAGTCAAACTGTTAGTTTTCCTTGAAATAATAAATTGCTCTACTTTTAATTATAACCCCCCCCCCCCGAGAAAGTATGATTTAGTCATTAAAATGACAAAAACAGACAATGGAACAACTAATCCACTTGTTGGACCACCTTAATGATCAAATGGAGAAACAATACACAAAATCCATTTGTTTGTGCAGCCATCACTCAACAAGTATTAATTGGCTGCTCTTTGCAATGTATCAGAGCAAGTAATTGCTATACAAAATGCCAACTGAGCAGAGTACTTCTTAAAATTTATCCTGCACAAATATTGTAAAAATCTATCAGAGATTTTGAGAAGGCAAATCAGACTCAGAAAATGTCATGACTGAAAAAGCAGATTTAATTGGGAACTGGAAATAGAAATTGAAAAACAACCAAGAGTCAGCAAGGAGTTTTATTTGGGAGTTTCATTATTAATCAGTATTCTCTAGTGACACATAGATGCTGGGTGTGGGAAAAGTTAAAGACAGAGGATACATTTGTGTTTAATATGAATTGGCCATAAGGTTTGTCTTACAGCCCAGTGCCATGTGCAGGACTGAAGTGAAGATAGAAATTGACCTGTATATATTGACCCAGTAGGTAAAGGTATCGGTATTTTGCAAGCACTGCCTAGGCACTGGGATTCTAACATGGATAAAGCATGGCCTGTGCTGTCAGTGAGCCAGCCAGCCATAGGAGAAATAGACACATGGCAAAGGGACAGGGTGTGTGTGTGTGTGTGTGTGTGCAGAAGCCTGGGGATGAGGGGTAAAAGGGTCTCTGAAGCAGATGAGGTGAGAGGCAGCCTAAATGAGGAAAGAGGCTCAGAAGCCAAGAAGAGGGAGTTGTGTAATTGGTTATCAGCAGTGTCAAATTCTGTACATAGGTCAAGGAGCATCAAGATGGAGAAGTGCCATTTCATTTTGGCAGTGAGCATGTTACTGGAGACCTTGGCAAGTCTGGCTTCTGGGAAGTGGCGTGGGTTAGAGCAGGACTGGATCAGGTTCAGGAGCATTTTCACTGAGGAACTGAATGCATCTGGTGCACTCTAGGAGTTGGGAGAGGAAGGGGAGGGAAACAGTTGTTAGAGGGTGTAGACATTTCTTAAGACCAAGGGATATCTGAGACTTGTCAGGAACCCCCACATGTGGGGTTTTTAGCTCTATTTCATAAAAAATTTAGCTGCTTCTAACAATAAGGAGGCAGCATTTATATCTTGAAACTGCCTTTGTTGAGTTTGTTTGTTCTATCTGGCAACGAGTCATTCTGTAACACTGACCCTGCCATTGAAGTCAGCAGATTCTATTTGGAGAGCACTGTGATTGTGGAGGAAGTTTGTTTAAAAAGTTGACCACAACACTTACCCTTCCTGGTCTGCTAAACACCTATCTGTATTAGTTTTGATAATGAACTATTAGCTGGAGAGCATGTAAATGCCATGTTTGAGTCAAAGAAAAGGGAAGTCTTATCATCAGAAGGAGCCAAAAGGTACATGACACAGGAAGAAGTTATAATTCTTTTTGTTTTGGTTTCCTATCCCTTGAAAAGAGTTTTAAAAGAATAGTTTTACACACTGCCAGCCTCAATTAAAATACTAAATGCAAGTTGCAGCTTCCCCTTCTCTGCCAGAGGGACTGGGTCCAAAGTCCAGCCACCTGTTTCCCTTTATAAACCCCCAAGACTGCTGCCTTGTCCAGCGTACTCCTCAGTGACACTAAATATCAGTGTGATGATGAATCAAAAGTCAACAGCGGCAGGGCTTTATTTACCAAGAAATGACACTTGGTAAGGTCATCTCTTTTTGAGAGGACATTGCAACCATTAAAGTCGTCAGAGGTATCAGATATTTATTAAGTTCAAATAAGGCACGAAGAATGTATGTGTAAGGGGTACCCATCTTGGGTGTTTCCAACTTGGTCAAATTTGTACTCCCACAGGTTGGCTGAAGATGTTTGAACAGATAGTACAGGCACATGGTCTGTGATGGCTTAGCCGGACACAGCGAAGGTCAGAGAACTAGAAATTTAAGAATCAATTATGAAACAGGGTAAAGTTTCAGTCTGTAAGAGAGTGGGTTTGCAGTGAGTAGGTCTTGGGTTTTCATAACAGCTCTGCCATTTATTAGCTGTGGGAGACTAGTCAAATGACTTAAATTTCTAAGCCTCAGTTTCCTCATCTATAATACGTGAATAATACTAGGCCCTACCTCAGTGCTGTTTTAAGGATTAAATATTGTAATGTGTGCACTTCTTTCAGGACCAGGCATACAGTAAATGCTTTATAAATATAGCTATTATTTCCCTCCAATCAACTACCCTCTATCCCTTACTGATCAGAAAAACCCAAACCATTAGCATTCAGTTTAATACATGAGAGCAAATGTGAAAATGAATGTGCAAAACAGCTTGCCATTAAAACACCACATTTTTAAACAATTAAGGTATGTATAAGGGAAAAAAAGCGAGCACCATACAATTTGACCTAATCTAATGGGACGGAAGTGAGAACATTTTAATCAGCAAAGAGGACTCAGAAAGAAAATAAAAGTTTTATTCACTTCTAAAATTTAATAAGATTCTGATTTTACTAACATTAAAAAATACAATCATCTCTAGTAAATGTAAAATTAGCTTTATTATACATATAAAGAGTCTCAGTACTCTTGTTCAAATTAATAGTAAAAAATTATTCCAAGTAGGTTCTGTGGGACATATTAGGAATATTCAGATAATAATCAGTGCCCTTCTCTCTGTGTATAAAATGCCCTACTTCATTTTTAGAATAACTTGATGGCTGAAGCTTTTCACTACGTTGTTTCTTTTATAGTCCTAGTTCACCATTTAGTAGGAAAGACCTAGAGCCCTCGTTTCCATCAGTCAGACCCAGGCCTTCTGCCAATTCCCAGTCTCTACATTTAGACAGAATGCCCTGGATCGCTGACCCCAGTCCGTGTTATTTATTTTTTCCAAATCTTAGGTGAAAAGTGTCAATTTGACACGTTATCCTTTGTGCAAATAGAACCCAGAAACCAAAGTTTTAAAGTTGTAAAGAAGAGATGGGTAATGGCTTAAAGAACAGATGGAAAATTGCTAAAGCACGTTGAATCTCAGTGAACAGTATGCCTTGTTATAACCTTAAGGAGAACCCAGAAGTTGGACCTGCTAGACCTCAGCTTGGCTTGCTGAGGAGTAAGTGAACTCCCGTCCTTTATCAAACATCAACTGTATTTTTCTAGGTGAGAAAGAAAATTGCAAAGGCAAGGCAGCACGGAGAGCCTGCCACTTACTGAAATTCTACTTGACAAAGCCTTTTGTAGCCGAGCTACCCCATGGTGACCTTTCCTTTTACCAGTTTGCTACTTATCGGTGTTTTGCCAATTTGTGTTCCTATATCCCAGATTATCTGCAGGTGGGCCTCCTCTAGAGCTGCAGATTGGAAAGACATGGTCCTCTTTTCTCTGACTCTCCTCAGAGTCTAAGCCAGATCTCACTCTTCTAAAAGTCCTGAAGTCTGGGAGACAGGTAAGGAGGAGGAAGAGGGAATTTGGGGGTCTGCTTTTCGCCTTTGTTGACCTCCTGGAAGTCACTCAACCTCCCATGCAGTTTCTCTTTTGTATAATGAAGGTAATTATAGATGCTGGGTTGAGAAGTGCTTTGATATCCTCAGATAAAAGAGGCTGTAAAAGGGCAGAGGATAATTATTATTAGCAGCTCAATAGTTCATAGGTTTTTTCCATATGCAGCTTCCTCCAGGGAAGCTAAATCCATCCAAATAAAACCAGTTTCAAAAAAAGGTACAATGGAAAACTATTTAAACAAGGAAAATGGTTTCAAAAAGATGAGCCAGATGAAACATAAAAGTGAAATAAAAAATTAAAGCAATGGCATGCTTCTAAAGACGTTTCTGCAGTCTTGTCATGAATGAACTTAACATCGCACAGAAGCTGTACTAGTCATAACAGCATCTTGCATTTGTACATTGTCTTTCTCAATAACTTTACAACTCTTTTGTGACATAAAACGATACTTAGCACATCTTCAAAGTGTTATCAGGCCATTTTTAGGTGAGATTGTTGAAGGCTGAGCCACCGCGCATTTGAAGAGTGAAAATTAGAATCCAATTTTCCTAATTCTTCAATACACAAGAGAGGCCTTGGAGTATCGTCAGCCCATGGTATCCATCGAGGATCTCCTTGTTGAAATCTAGTCTGCTAAAGGACTCAGCTGGAATTTTCAGCATTGGTTCCGACTTTTGTCTTACCATTTAGCAAGCACACAGATGAGAAAACAATTATGTAGGAAGGGCCTCTTAGGCAGCTAATCCTTGCTAAGAGAATAAAAGATGAGGACTAGCACAACAAGTATAATATCTTAAGTCTCTAACCACAAGAAGATTATGGTGTAGTTGAGGAGATAAGACATATGCACAAAGCAATTAGTGGTCAAATGTTATTTTATACTTTAGTATCAAATGCTCTCTTCTCTGAAGAGCTTTCCATAATTATGCTAATAGAAAGTAATCTTTTAAAACTCCTGTTGCACTCCTAGAACTATGTTTCTTCCAGCATTTATACAGATTATGTCATGTCTTCTCTTTTGTATCAGAGTTTAAGTGCATCAGAAGTAGAAACTGTGTTTTATTTTATCTTAGATTTAATTCACTGCTTCACATTTTCCTGGACATAAATGAAGAAAGAGCTGAATGATATTCGTTGAAGTGACATATATGCACAATTCACTATATCTCATAAGGACATATGCCACAAAACTGCTGAGCATGTTTTTACTTATAACGCAAATTCATTGGTTCAAAACAATTAAGAAATCATCACTCCAAACCTGACATTCTCATGGTGCCCCAAGAGCATTTACCAATTACATTATAGTGGGAAAGTCCTTTATAATTATTTTCCACTATTCCTCAAAACGATATGAGCATAACTTAGTTTTACTTTCCTCAAAAACCAGATGACATGAAAATTAAGAAAAGTGAGGAACTTACACATGATATTTTCAGGATTCCCTTGTCATGTTGGCAGCCCCTGACTTCCTTTCACCTTAATTTCCTTTTGAAGCTCCCGGTAAAAAAGTAAAGAAAGAATCAATCCAGCAATATGTGGAGACCTGGATGAAGGAGTCAGCTGCTACAGGGATCAGGTGAGAGAGAGGCAGGAGAGGATAGAGAAGAGGACTCAGGAGTTCAAAATGTCCTTGGAAAGATAGCCTGGAATCCCACCTAATTTCTTTCCCAGGCACAAGAAATCCCGACTGCCTAAGTGCCCCTGAAATAAGGCCAGTGTCTGATGTGGGGCGGATGGCTAGAGCAGAATTGCAGGATAGCTTTTCCACTTCCCTGAAGAAAAAGAGAGGGATTAATTGGGGGATAGCTCACTACCCTGTTTCTTCATTTCCTTCTTTCACTACTCTGTCTGTCTCGGAAAAACAGCACATACTTTCCATGAATATCTCATATCACATGTTGATGCGAAATGACCCCAAATAAAATTTAATTGTTGTTTCACTCATTGGGTATAAATTAACTTATATTCATGGATCAAATACTGATCCAGTTAGAGAGCTATTCATTCAGTTAGGTACGTAATTCCCCTCCCTTCCACATGCACTCCATCTTAGAAAAGATGATTTCCCAGAAAAAATAACTTAATAGGGACATATGAAAATTTCTCAGAAAACTACACAAGTAATTAAACCTACTTTTTAAAAGGTCAGTATTTATTAATGTTATCTATAAGCTTAAGAGCAACTGTACCATTTCACTTGTTTCACCAACCTCTTCTATTTCTGAGAGAGGGAGACAAGAGGAGAAAAAAGAAGAAAGAATTTTACCTTTTAGGAGCATGTGAAAATACTTAACTTTTTTTGAGTGGTTCTAGATTTAATTTGGCTATCTTTTAGCAGGCAACGCCCCTCATTGTTTTCTGATATTCCTAAGAAAAGCCACTACTTCTGAGCTAAATGGGCATGACAGGGTCAGCCAAGGTCAGCTGCTGCTTCTACTGTGGGGAGTGAGACTCTGGAGTTGACTTTGCCCAAAAATAGCTTGGGTCCATGCTGTGGAATTAACTTGATCTCATCAGGTCCAAAACTTAGAGCCAGAAGTCCTGCTTTCAGAGAGAAAGACTCCTAGCCTTTTAACATTGCTATTACTCAAGTTTTCAATTAGTCATGAGGGCACTGGTGGCCAGAGCCCTGTGACAGTACCATGAAGACCAAGGCAGTGCCTTAGGAGGAAGCCAAAAGGACGAAGACACCACGTTTAGGAGAATATTTTCTCTCTACCAGTCCTGAAGGGAGTCTGAATAACAAGATCCTGGATCTTCACTGTTCTAGGGTCATTTTCTTTAAATCCTTATGGTTCATCATAATTTGTTATGGCATTTCCACCTTCATTATTTTCCAGGAAGCAGATCACTTCCACAACTCAATCCAAGTAATGACAAATTTGATTGATAGGCCAAACCTCATTAGACAGATGGACTTTATACTTTAAGCCATCTCTGGCACTTGAAGACACGCATCAAAATTGGGTAGATGAAATTTTATATGTAGAAGAGATAAGATTCAGTTGACTATGTATAGAATGTTATTATTCTCCTAAATCTGTACTCAGTAAAAATCTTACATTTAAAAAAAAATTTGCTGAACTATTAGTGTGCCATAAATAATGATTTATTAATGTTGCCTAATAAATCACTTCCCTGGCTCAGTGCTAAATATTCATATCCCTTTTGTTTTTACAGATATACAAAATGAAAGTCATAGATTAAATTAATGGAAGGAAAGTGAACTTCAAACCACGGTGATTTCTACTTTGGCAAAGTGAATTATTCATGAAAACTCTGTTGGAGGTTTACAATGCCAAAGGTAGTCCTCAGGATAATTTTTCTCAGCCTCTGGGCTCGGGGAGTAATTGCAAAGTAGGTAGCAATTACTTTTGGCATCTCACCACTTCATATTCAGTGTCCTCCCACTTGCTTTTCTGGGACCAAATGGGTAGTGACCCTACCAAAGCATTATGGCTTTTGAAACTCCTCTGTGAGTCATCCCACTCATCTCCCTGCACTGAGGTCCTTAAGTTGTCATAGATGTTATATAGACCCGTCATTATTATATATTCACATGCATGCGTTCACATATACAGATACACACACACAGGAGGAAAGCATTCTTATTATAGACCTGTAATCACTCATACTAAAGTGTGAATGACTATTAGATTTATGAATTTTAAGAGAAATATGTTAATCAAAATGAAACTTTACATGGTTATGATATGTTGGAGAGGCAATCTTTAACAAACTTTTTCACTTGTCTATGTCCTAGTGTCCCATGCCCAATTTTCACCTTCTAAACAATACTTAGAAGAATCACTCAGCAGTTGGTAATCTGTTTCTGAATGATTTCTTCATCCCTATTGAGAATATAAGCCTCGACACCAAGACTCTGCAGACTTGAGCCATTCTTAAAACAACCTCCCATCATACAGTTTGAGAAAGTACTAAGAGTCTAATGCTCTGCTCCTTGACTCATGACAGGTAATAGTCAACCTCTGAAGTATGAATTCTGGCTCTGCCACTTACCGGCTGTGTGACCCAGTCAAGTTCTTTACCCTTTGTATAAAATGAGGATGCTCGTAGCTATTGCCTAGTAAGGTGGTACTAAGGATTAATTGATAGAATAAGTATAAAGTGCAGTACCCGGCATAAATTAAGCACTCACTCAGTGATAGTTTTTGTTATTAGCACAGGCAGAACCACTTTTCCACACCAAAGCACCATGTAATCCCCACAAGGGCAGCTTTGGTGCTTACCTGCAGTCACATCCCTCCCTGAACTTCCTGACTTTTGGAACTTCACCTCGTTTTCCTGTCTTCAGTAATTTATTTGGGAATACTATGCATCAGACACCATACTAGGAGCTGGGAACTTCAGCAAGCAACACAAATGAGAGTCTTGTCCTGAAGCCGCCTTCAGGGCAGAAGAGATAACAGGAAGAACTAATTAAACAGCATTTTCAATGCTGATAAGCCCTGTGCAAAAAATAGGTGTTATGTAAGGTTTGGAGGTCAGAAGACTACCAGGATTAGGAAAGAATACATCTTGAAAGATGGGTGGGAATTAGATAGTACAGACTTGGGGGGAGGGGAGTAGAAAATGAGGGAAGTGGTAGGGGAATGCACTTGAAGAGATGGGAAGAAGCTGGTGTGGTTGGGGAACGGGAGAGTTGAGGCGAATGTGGGGAGCAGGACTAGGCTGGAGGCAGGGCAAGGGCTGGTTAGGTCCATTGCTCTCAATCTGACATTGACAATGTCTGGTGAGATATTTTGGACATCATAACTGGGGGCAGAGGGCTCCACTGGCAATGAGTGAGTAGAGAATGAGATTGTTGCTAGGTAAACATCCTACAATGCAGACAGAGGACAGCCCCAAGTGTTAGAATTCCCCAGCTGAGAGTGCTAGTAGAGCCAAGGTTGATTACCCCTAGGATGTATAGATCACACAGCAGGCTAAATGCATTGCACTTCATCATGAAAACAAGGGGAATCTATTGGAGAGCGGTGAGAACAGCTGTGATGTGATTAAATTTGCTTTCTTAAAAACCATCTCTGGCTGCTGTTGGGGAAAAGCAGCTGGTAGATCTTTGCAAAAGTCAAGTAAGAGATGATGGTGGCTGTTCCGAACCACTATCATCTTTTTGGGCCTTAAAGTCTATACTTCAACATTTCCTAAACTTTGAGCCAAGGAGTGAATTAAGTAGATGTAGAGAAGAAGCAGAGACAACAACTGGACTCCAGAGAAAGGGAGTTGAGATTTTTCTCCAGGATTCTCTGGCTTTTGTGAAAGCATCTCCTTGTTTCCTTCCAGGCACGCTGGAACCACTCCTGACTCTGCCCTGGTAGGTAGTTACCAGACAGGCCTCCAGTCCTCTTCCACCGTCTCCACCCGCCTTTCTACCTCCATTCTGCACTTTCTACTGAGAACCATTTCTTCTGGGCTTCTCTGCCCAGTTAGACTCACTCTAGAAAGAGACATATGCTGATCTCTGTGAATTCTCAGAGCCCTTCCCCCGCTGGGCATGAAATCTTACATCTATCAGTTGTGTCAGATCCTTTGAAAATGGAACATCTGTCTCTTCCTTCAAAACTGTATTTCTAACAAATTCCATAAAACAGCAGTTCCCTGGGCCTGACTTCTGCCATGTATGTGGTATAAATATGGCCAGGATTTGTTTTTTCAAGGTGATCCAGATTATATGTTATTTGATACTTTTAAATAAAAATAATTCCTCACCCATCTTTATACCTACATCTATCAGCCATCTGAAATGTTTTCTGGAAAAAAGGTAAGGTGTAAGTAAATCTAATTGTGATTTGAATGTTAAATTTGTAATATTTTTCTCCTATACTTATATCTGTAAGACAGAAGTCCTGGTTGGAGAGTGAAAAACAAGGTAGCTATATCTATGAGTCATATTCTTACTCCAGGGGAACAACAAAATAGACAGTCTGGCATGTAGAGGTGACTGTCCCAACATGCCCATGTTGGCCAGGTACAGACGAGACCTCAAGGGGCAGAAAGATGGGGAAATGTAAAGCTGCCTGATTATAAGAGTAGAAAGTGGTTAAATCCACTGGGAACTGGAGCAGATATGTCTACCTGAAAGTGTTCCAATTAAAAACCATTTTTTTTTTTTTTGGTACTGGGTAGCCAAATAAAACATGTCAACCAACATCAATTGGCCAATAACTGACAGTTTGCAAATTCTGATCAAGTTAAAACCAAATCAAAGATTGGAAGATCTCCCCTGGTAACTTTAAATGTAGGTAAAGAGAAAAGATGCTAAAATATTAAAACATTAAAAAAAAATGCATGTGTGGTTGAGCCATAGCTGACAGTTTCTTTAAACTCTACCCTCTTTTCCTCCTTTTGATGTTATATTATTTATGGAGACCATAAAAGTGTAAAATTGTTTCTCTCGCTCTCTTTTCCTCACTACTGCTTTCTTTCCTTCTCATATGCAAACATCACCATCACACGGGAGGTGTGAGGGTCCATCTATGTAGGCAAGGAAATTCACGGTCCTTGCCGAGCCACTGCCAGCCTTACCGTGCTCTACAGCATCTGTAAGCCTTGCAAAGTGGGTCATCAGAATCTGAGGGAACATATTCACTGTAATGCCTGGTGCATAACAGAGCACATTAAAGACAAACTTTCAGCCTTAATTCTTAATCTCTTTTCCAGCTTTGGCAGATTAAAAAATCTGATGTTCTGAGCACAGTGTTATTCCTCCCAGGGCTACAGCTGGGCATCTGCTTTCTACCTTGAGAAAAGAGATGCTTTTGCACAGGTCTAAGGAAATGCAACACAAAGGGAAATGCCATTTTAACAAATTTCAAGGGAGGGGGACGATCACTCTTTTGCTGCAAGAGAATTTTGCTGGAGTGGAAACATTGCATAGTTACCAAAAAGATAAGTAAAAGTAGAATTTTAAATGTCAGGCAACTCTAGTATTTTAACATTTATCAAGGGCGATTTAATCCTTAACAACTTTGAGACCTTTACATGTATGAAGCAGTGTTCTTATCCCACAGTTCACATTTGGGGGTGTCCAACTCTTCTCAACTCTGCTCTATGAGATGGGTAAGACAGTGAGAAAGAATAAAATGGTGGGAAGAAACTGGCTTTTTGTTTTTTTTTTTTTTTACTGCTGACAGATGACTTCTGCAATGACTTAAAGGTGATGAAAGTGTGTATGTCAAAAAAAAAAAAAAAAAAAAGAAGGAAAGTATGTGTCAGAACCCCCTTGTGTATCTCAAAAATCATCTGTAAGATGTGGACCACAGAACCCCTATTAGGTTCCCTAAATCTTACAGTAGACAACTTTTGGTAAGAGCCAGACTCTATTCTAATTACTGTAGTGTTGATTGAGACAGGCAAGGTTCCCACTGTCATGGAGCTGGTCTTATGCAGAGGAAGCCAGTTAATAAACAAACCAGAGAAATGACATATACACTATGCAAAGAATTAGCTGAAGGTCTAGATAGTTCCTTAGATTATATGGTCAGAGAAGATGACACACAGAGACAAGAATGACAAAAAAAAGCTAAACATGGAAAGATTCCAAGGAAAGGGTATTCTGGGTATGAGAAAGAGCTGGAGGAAAGGCCCAAGGTGAGTGGATTAATTATTGGCCGCTGTAGCCAATTACTACAAATTTAGTGACTTAAGACAACACACATTTATTATATTGCAGTTCTGGAAGGTAGCATCTCAAAACTGAATTTCACTGAACAAAAATTAAGGTATCAGTAAACATGCTTCCCTCCCCCCCCCCCAAAGCCATGGGGGAGACCCTGTTTGCTTGCCTTTGCCATGTTTGAGAGTTCTGCATCCCTGGGCTAGTGGCCCCTTCCTCCATCTTTAAAGACACAGTGTAGCTTCATTAGATCTCTCTGAATCTGATTCTTCTGCTTCCCTCTTTAATTTATAAGAACCCTTATGATTATATATCTGACCCACCATCTATGGCAGATTATCTAAATCCAGTATAATCTCCCCATTTAAGAGCCTGAACTTAATCACACCTGCAAAGCCTCTTTTGCCAAGTAAAGATAACATATTTACAGGTTCTGAGGATTAGGGTGTGGACATCTTTAAAGAGCCATTATTTTGTCTATCATGGTGGGAATGAGCCTTTCAGTTGGAGGGACAGAAAGAACCAGTATGGCAGGAATGTGGTAGTGAAATAAAAAATGATGGGGTGAGGCCCAGTTCTGGTTTCCCAGAGGCAGCAATAAATGTCATTGCCACCATCACCTCACTCACTGTTCAATGGGACTGTCTCCCAAACTTCTGATACTGACATGGGAGGGGGAAGCATGAAGGCTTTGTGGTTTCTTACCTCTCTGGATGAATAGTAAACTGCTATTGCCAGATTAGTCTAATATTCTAGTTGTAAATATAAGAAAGATAACTAAAAATATTCTAGTTGTAAATATAAGAAAACAGTAGCAATTATTATAAACAACTTTGTATTTTGATTTATAAAATCATACAATTTCAGTTCTGAATAAAAATTTAAAAATTATCTACTTTGGTTTTTTAGGTTTTTTGTTTGTTTGTTTTTTTCTTGCAGTTTTGGCCAGGACTGGGTTTGAATCCATCACCTCCAGTGTATGGGGCTGGCGCCCTACTCCTCTGAGCCACAGGCACTACCTGCTCAGGTTTTTAATTTTTATAAAAAAGGACACTGAGACAAAGAGAAGTTAAGTGTCTTTGCTAAGCAGATGGACCGATGGCCAGAATCTGCCTGCGCAGAGTCCCCATTCACTTCTCTCCTGCAGTATTACATGTTAGACCTGTGCTACTTCTCCCAGTGGCACCTGCCTCTGGGTAGGCACAGGGTGTTACGCTGGCCAAGTATGCATTGCTTTGCTTGCACAGAAGAGTAGGTGGCAAACAATGCTGTTGATTGAAGGGTTGATTCAGTCCCTTGCCTTTTCTTATCCCTCAGAACAGATATGGTGAAATAGAAACCAACTAATTTAAAAGATACCCGAAGGCATGCAACATTTTTATCATTTGCAAGATACTCTAAATGGCTCTCATTCCACTTGGACAAATCCCTCATTTGTGGATTTGCTTGAGACTTTCCTCATAACACTCAAGTGAGGTACTTACCAAAACTCGCTGCCCAAGTATTATCCATTTGGAGTTTGTAGCAGTTCAGATTAATTTGTTTTGCTGTTTCTCTTCCCTCTATAGTAGATTTTTTTTGCATACATGTCTTTGTGTTTTGGAGAAGTTTCAGACTTTCTAATCCTGCCTATCAATCATCCCCCATCACCCTCCACATTTGCCCTGCGGCAAAGCATATGTAGATAAGACAGTCAGAAAAGGAAACTCAAAAGATTGTGAAAGTCAGGAAGTCACCTCAGTGATTAATAGAAATTTGGTTAGATAGATTAGAAAGTAGATTGACACCAGCCGGTAAATTTTACACTTTAGTTTTTGGCCCTGAGCTTTGTAGATAATATAATAACTACCAGCTACTTCCAACTTGCTCCTAAAAATAATCTATTAAAGTTAACCTCTGAAAAATGCAGGAAATGGTGAGAAAAATTAATTCACATAAAGAGGAACCAAAGAGTTTCTTACAGCCTTCCCTGAGTAAGAAAGCTGGCTGGGGCAGGTCCTAAGGCAGCAGAGCTGGGTACATCTCTTGGGTGTGTTTCAAACCTATAAAGTTCAGGGAGGAAGGTTTGCTAATCTCCGAGCAGGTGGGTCAAGCCTGATCTACATTCTGGACTTCCCATGTCACTGGCCCTGAACTTTTCTCAAGATCCCTATAGCAGGAATCAAAGCACGTCTAGATCCTTCTTTAAACTGTGCACAGTCGTCATCATTTTAAACTGTTAATGTATATTTTACCAAATATAATATGTAATCTGGTATTTGCTGTGTAAATCAGTATATTGAATCAAAAGCAAATCATGTTTGTACTGAGGGCCAGCTCCCAGAACATTCAGTAGATTCATTTCACTTCAGTGAGATGTTAAAACGAAAATACAAATATGAAGTATTTTTTACACTAATTATATGGCTTTTTGCATTGTTAAAAGGGATGTGAAAGCGTGTTTCCAGCATGCTTTAATTCTAAGCTTAGTAAGTTTTAGAGCATATAAATCCATATTTCAGATATTTTCAAAAAGTAGTTTATTAGAGTTTCTATATTACAATGTTGTGTTTTCTGTGGAAACTGTGCTATATTATTTTAACTTATTCAAAATAGAAGCTTAAAGCATGCTGGGTATGGCTTAACATTATAAAATGTGGTCCCAGAGCCTGGGAATTTCAGTAAGCACAAATGCTCCGAATAGGTTAAAATCTGATACGTTTATTCCCCATTATGCATGATCTTAGCCAAGAGGCCAAGAAGTGATTATTTACTATGAGTTTCTCCAAGGCTCAGAGCTGTGTTTTTGCAGAGACCCTTAAGAATTGGTCTTTGCATTTAAGTAATGTAAGATCAGGTTTGTGGCCTAAAAACTAGAATGTGGTCAAGTATGAAAATATATGATGACCAATTCTATAGTTTTGAAATGGTGAAAAAAAAGGCTTCAAAGAGAACTTAAATGTTATACTGTTGACTGACAAGAGATTTGAAAGAGGACAGAGATGGAGAAAATATTCATGAGGATACCGATCATGAGGATACAGTAACAGTTCACTGGGCACCTTCCGTTCCGCATGCCAGCTCTGAGGATCATCTTCAACACTAACCTAAACTCTGCAAAGAATCACTAGTCCCTCTTGAAAGATGAGGTAATCAAGGCTCAAAAATGCCACATAAGTAGCTAATGACAGAGCTGGGATTCAAATACAATCAGCTGGTACCAAAGACAACATTTTCTTCCATTGAAAAGCATAAGCACACAGGAATGAAAGGTCATGATGGGGTGGCTTGACAGGAGGATGCATTAAGCATAATGATGGGCAGCAAGTTTGGATGGGCATACGGAGCTAAATTGTGGAGGAATTTGAGTGCCAGGACAAAATGCTTAGCCAGGCTCCTTGATGGAGTAGGTAAAAGTGGAAGTTCTTGGCTGAATCTATAATTCGGGTAAATATTCTATGTTCTGTGTAGATTTCTGACTCAGCTTTCTGTCCCCCAGAAAGATAAATATAAACTCGTTTAGCCGAGCCTGGTATTTAGGATGTGCTTAATAAATGTCAAATTTCCTTTCTTTCTGGGGACTCTGGACTCCTGCTTTCTCTCCACCCATTTGAAGCTTCTGCAGAGCAAGTAGGTCAATAGTCTAGCTTTTCTCTTTACCAAACACAACTCAAACCCCAGAAGTTTCTGCTTTTTCTGCATCTTTATCGAGATCAGATGAAGCCTGAGCCAAAGGGCCTTTGTCACTGCAACATGGGTTGATACATCTTAGATAAAGCAATATCTTTCAGCAACGACGGGGAAACTGAAACCTACATTTGGAAATAGGAAAAAAAAATACCAAAAAAAATACGTAAGTAAGTGTTTCAAAGACTTGAAGTGGGGCGGCACCTCTGTGGCTCAGTGGGTAGGGTGCTGGCCCCATATACAGAGATGGTGGGTTTGAAACTGGCTCCAGCTGGGCATTGTGGTGAGTGCCTGTAGTGCCAGCTACTCAGGAGGCTGAGGCAAGAGAATCACCTAAGCCCAAGAGCTGGATGTTGCTGTGAGCTGTGATGCCACAGCACTCTAACGAGGGTGACAAAGTGAGACTCTGTCTCTAAAAAAAAAAAGACTAGAGGTGAAGAAAGTATGAAATAAAGGGAACAGAGCCATTCTATAGAATTTATAAATGGAACACTTGGGAAAGGGAAGAGTTTGAAAGAGAATGGGGGAGGGGGAGACATGGAAAAGGTGTATGTAAAGGGATGAATAAACATACATGAGGTCTAGATCTCATATCAAATAGTACTGGGGTGCTCTTTTAGGAGGAGAGTAAGTAATATAAAAGGTGATAACCGGTAGGTAGGCATTCATGAAAGCATAGTACTGAGCCTGAGCAACTAGGTGACATTTTAAAAGGTATGTGACTCTCTCCTCCATCCGGAGCAATTCATCTTAGATAATCAAAGGTGGTTCACCTTAATTTATGCCAAAGATAAATGCAAAATTAGTACCAAGAAGAAATTGCCTGTGGAAATCGTGGAGTTGACTGATTATGTCAAGCAATAATTAGTTGATCAACCTTTGTATTCTAAGTAGTTTAATATTAGGCAAAATTTGGCAATATTCTATATTCCTGTTTTTTAAAAAATATGTTATGACTGTATATTCCTTTTAAAGAGAAAAATCTGAATGTGTTGAGAGGAAAGAAGATTTGTTCCAAAATTGCAAGAAAGCTTAGCATGATGGTCCAGGGAGAGCAAACCAACAGCATCTTTTGTGGAGAATGTATTTTTCCTCTCTTTATCACCTCCTTGGTTTCAGTGTAGCAATGCCTCTGTCCTTGCTAGTTTCTTTTTATTCACTTCTTTCCTCCAGTTTTTTAATGTGGAAACTAAAGACTATATCCTTTAAGCATCATTTTACAGATGAAGATACTGGTCACTGAAAGTCTGAGTGTTTCTGTCACTCAGGCAGTTGGTACAGATGCTCACGCAGACACTTGTCCTACTGTGCCAATTCTGGGCAATGTTCCTCCTAATCTACAGCAAGACCTCTGCTTGCTTTTACCATCTTTTCCACCCTGTTACTATGGGTGCATGTGTGGACTGGGAGAAGAAACCAAAGGATATGGATGCCTGAAAGAATTTGTTATTGGAATTTTCATGAGATACCGAATTCATATTAGTTTATAAGTTATTATTCATTGTTCAGGAACTAAAAATCAAATGAGACAATTAGTCTCATTAAATTTATCTTATTAAAAAAAGAAATGTAATAAAACTCTCATTTCTCATCTTTAAGCTTGGATTATTATCGTGGACATGAAATCAGACCCTTTTTTTCTCGTATCTTTCAGTGATCAGCTATCTTATAATCATCTTTGCTTGCACTTTGTTTAACCTGCCTGGAGAAGGTGGCAAGATTCTGGGACTGAGAGGCAAGTGTAAGAGAGGGGAGGAGAATAAATCAAGGGTCGATCGCCATATTTTGTGGGGGATAATTGATACTGAATTTGGAGGCCACGTCTAGGGTCCCTGGCCGTCCTCAGTGCACTGCCAAAGCATCCAGATGCAGTGCTTTCAGGGCAAAGGAAATGAGGTGCTCTGAATAAGCCTACTAGCTTTCAGACTGAGCAAATCCTAAACAGGTGTAGCCCTAATCCAGGGTCCTGGGAGGAGCCATGGGGGAGCCTGCTGCAGGGGCTGGCCTGCTTCCAGAAGAAAG
Organism: Loris lydekkerianus; assembly: GCA_963574355.1. Lineage (NCBI taxonomy): Eukaryota > Metazoa > Chordata > Mammalia > Primates > Lorisidae > Loris > Loris lydekkerianus. The sequence goes on along the minus strand of CAUYPK010146865.1, from coordinate 40,386 downwards.
TGGGAAGCAGAGAGACTCCTGCAGGAAGGAGCAAACCCACGAGCCAGAAATGCAGCATTTCAGTACCAAAAGCCATGTGGCACAGAAACAGTGAAATTCATGTCCTGGTTTTTATGTCTCCCTGCCACCCTGCTATGAAATGGGCAGGTACCTAGAAAGCCAAGTGCAAGGAAATTGAGACCTATAGGGTCTGTGGGTCATCCAGGGATAATGGTGAACATAAAAGCTGAAGAAATCAATGTTTCCAAAGGATTTATATTTGTTTTTAATTTCCTTTTTCTTCTTTTAAATAATCTAAATCCAGACACTGGGATAAGCACCTGAACTGGGTCACATCTCCTCGTCATGGAAGGCTTGCAGAGTCCTGCAGGGGTGAGGGTGGGCTATGTGCGCAGAGAAGCCAGGAGTGCTCCTAGACCTGCCACGTGAGTTCCAGTGATGAGTTTCTAAATGAGCATGTCAATGAGAAAGAAGAGAGAAAGGGAAGAAAGTAGAAAAACAGAGGAGGGGACAGAGAGAATAATATAATGATGGGAGTGGGGGGAGCTAGGAGAAAATAAGAGGAAAGTAAGGCAAGCATGTATAAGTACAATTCTGGCCTTCAAAATAAACTTGGGTCAGCCAACTTTGGCCTAAATAGCCAGGTGACGGAGAGCTGAATCACGTAGTTAAGTGTGGTGAGGGGCTCAACCACACTGGCCGGTCTAGGTAGAGTTGGGAGAACCAGGAACTTTTGTTGCATGGTGCTCCAGACAGGGCCAACTCCAGGGCTGACCACTTGTTGAATGAGAGCGAGACACACACAGACATTTTTAAACATAAAGAGAAAAAGGAGAAGTGGGTGAATTGTTGTCTGAACTAAGTTCAACTACCCCCAAACAGACAAGTGGCCGAGTGGTGAAAGGTTAATTTCTTGGCCCCCAAGCCCTCAAGCAAAGCTTCAGAGAGGGCTCCTGTGGTCTTTGTTAGTTACTAAATGAATGGCCTACAGTCATTACTTCCTGGGACCCAGAAACCAAATCCTATTTATTGATTCATATTGAACAAAATTCAGCAATTGAGATAGTGTCTCTATATTCCCTGGTTAGGGGGGTCTGAAAGTCTGAGTGTTTTCAATAGGACTATTATTTATTTCATAGATGGTAACTGATGCTTAGCTCACTGGAAGTCCCACTCTCCCTTCTCCAGAGCCCAGCCCCTCTCTTTAAATAGCTAACCCTTTAAGCTTACTGAGTATCAGTTACTGATTTGTTGAGGTTAAGCACAACGTGCTTATTTGGAAAGGAAGATACTTGAACGTGCACTTAAATTGCTTTGACTTCCAACTGCCAACAAAACATGCCTTGGCTACTTGGGCTGAGGGGATGATATATGAGACTAGGGTCACCATGATTTAAGTCCAGTGCCACTGAGAGGCTGAACATGAAGAAAGAAATAAGGAGAGGAAGAAAAATAGGAAAAGGAAAAAGATGAGCCAAAAGAAAGATCAAATGTAAAAAGTTGATGTAGTTGGGAGAGGCACAGTGGCACCAGTCATGGCTTGGTGTGATAGTAAATGGCATCAGGACGGTGGTTACCTTCTCCAGGCGTAAACTGGAGAGCACTGTGTCTCCTCTAGAGGCATAATTACAAGGTGGCATTTCCACGAGGGACAATTTTGAACTGAGGAAAGGCCCTCCCCAGGGAAGGCTTAGCTCATGTTAGGGAAAGGTAGTGCAAATAAGCACCAATATCCAACCTCACAGAAGGAACAAGGGCGAGAGGGATCGTATTTTAAAGCTCCATTAACAAAGAACTTTACTCAAGGAGGAACTGTTAATAAGTAATGAAACAAAGTGCCTGTTATGGAGATTAAATGCCCCTGTGTCAAGGTACAAAGTTCAGGCTGCAAAGTGCAGCTGTCACCCTGTCTATAACCCCACGACTGCCTTAAAACCCCAGGTTCAAAGTGTGTCTTGCTGTCTTCCTGTTACTAGGCTGCCCAGCGCAAGGTCCGGCCAGGGTTCAGGGTTCAGCGTCTGAGGCTCTGCTGACTGCCTTCTTTGTTTAGCTTGGGCGAGCTTTAGATAAGCCAGGAACGGCTTATTTAAGGCGATTATTACAAACAACTGACAGATTATTTTCCCAGATTCTTATGCTTATTCCTTATATGCAAGCTTAAACGGTACCCAACTATAATTTCTAAAGGATTCGTGTGTGAACAAAAGCCATCAAGATAAGGGCGTATGAAAGACTGGGTCAAAAATCTATTTCTAAGAAATAACTATGCTCCAAGCAGACATATAAAAAAAGAGCCCTTCTGAAGTAAGGGCTTATGAGGGCAATTTCAAGATAGGTCAAAGAATTCACTCTCTAACTACCAAAGATTAAACAAATGCTAGATTTATCCTTTAAAGCTGAGCAAGCCTTGTATGACAGTAGATTGGTGTTAATTCATTTCTGGATACAGCCCTCCTCTCATTTGTTCTTTTTGTTTATCTACTAAAGACTCAGAGGGAAACTCACTTTCTCAAATGGTTTCTGTTGTTTGATCTAATCCGAACCAAAATCCTGGGAAGGTGGCAAAACAGTAATTAGTATCCCCATTATACAGATGAGGAAACTGAGGCACAGAGAGATTAGCAATTGGCCCAGGGTCATAGTGTTAATATATGGTGAAACCAAAATCACAAATACCTCTCTCTCTCTCTCTCTCTCTCATTAGTTACTAAGTAAGTTAGTTACTACTGTTTTCCTCCTGGCACTTTTTTTCATAAGTCCACTGATGCCTCTTACATCCTGACACCAGTTTTATTTAAATGGCAATCGTTCTTTTTTATTTTTCACTTTTATGGGAGTGAGCAGAGTAAAAAAAAAAAAAAAATGCGAGAAGCAGGCAGTTTAGGAAATGTGATTTGAAAGAGCCCTTCAGATAAGGGTTGAGGGAAGCAGGGCCTGGCTTTATGCTGGCCTACTGCCAGGCACCTGTGATTTGTGCCCCTTTTCCTAGCCACAGGTGCCAAGGGGCAGGATTTTAGATGAGTTCCCCAGTGGGTCGGTTGGGGTGCTGCTCCTTCCGGTGATAGCTTGGATTAATGTTTTACTTCAGCAAGGAGCACAGCTCATGGTGATACATAAGTGCCCTGCAGGCTTAGAATTTAGGATATTGCTTGCTTTTGATACTTAAAATCAAGCGAAGATTTCCTTTGCCCATATCTCCTTTCCATTGGAATACAGTTTTAAAACCATCAGCAGATTTGATTTCTGTGGCCGGTATATATCAAGTCCCACAATGTTTATTGAGGTAATTTATTTGTAGATGTTTACATGTATATATTATCAGGGTTATTTACTGAGCCCACACCATATGCTATGAAGAGGCATAAATTAAAATTCAGATACATCCCATTGCTAGTTCTCAAAGAGCTTGAACTATATAGTAAGAAGAAATAGTAGGAAGAAAAAGGCAATATTCCGGAGTACGCAGTGTGTGATAACAGAGAGCTATAAGCAAAACACTGGAGAAAAAGCAGAGGAGAAAGGATTGCGTCAAACTCTAGGTAAAAACTGAGAAACATGGGTGCCACCTGTGGCTCAAAGGAGTAGGGTGCCGGCCGCATATACCAGAGGTGGCGGGTTCAAACCCAGCCCCGGCCAAAAACTGCAAAACAAACAAACAAACAAACAAACAAACAAACACCCTGAGAAACACAAGGGCAGTATGAATTATTTTTGATAATAATGTATCGTTATTTGTTCTGAATTGTAACAAATATGCCATATTAATGTAAGATGTTAGGGGAAACTGGTTATACGGAGACTCTCTTTACTATTATATTCACAATTTCTGTGTAATCTCAATCTATCATAAATTAAAATGTTATTTTAAAAAAGAATGAATGCAATAGCAAAAGTATAATGTAGATAAGCTACTTACTGACTTTTTCCTTCTTTAGTTTCTCTAGTTTTAGTATATATTAATAATCCAAGGATAATGCATAAAGTATCATCTTTTATGTATATGGGACACATATATACAATTCTTTTATGTATCAGTTACCTTTCTTATGTATTTGTAAATACATTCACCTATATGTAAGATAATACTTTATACATTATCACTGAGTAATTATTTATCTAGGTATATGTTTGGAGATTACTAAAGAGTCCAAAGCCTTTTATACCCGAAGGAATAAATTTCTACTAAAATTTGAGTCGTGAAATTTGAGTCCTGGTCCTATCTGAATGTGAACACTAATTTGGGGGCAGGAATAGAAGCTTTCCCCAAATGCTTTAATCATAAAATCAGCCCTAATTGTTCTTAAAACAGAAATAGAAGGAAAGAGACATATAGAAACAGCCGATTTTGTAGATGGTGATAATATCATTTCCCTTATGGGCACAATCGTCATGAAGCATTGAAGAATAAATACACATTAACAAATTCAAAGATTTCCTTCCATCTCACCCTATAGAAATGTGCAAGTTCCAAAGCAAGAAATATTGCAACTGATACAGGAGGAAGAAAAAATATTTCTGCGATCCTTACCCATGCTCCAATTTATACATCTCTTTCACCTTATTGATTTCATTTTATTCATTATGCCCCACTGTCACCGCAAAAGGTGCATTGCTCTTTTCCTATTTTATTTTTTCAGATGAAGAAATCTTGACTTTCCAGAGGTTATCTAGGGATTCATTAATAGAATAAAAACTGGACTCCAGATAAGGTCACTAAGCCATTGCTACCCTCTGCATCTTCCTGCTCCCCTCAATCTAAAAGGATTCTAAATAAGGAGATAACATAATTAAATAACTTTACAGAAAATGCAAATTGAATAAAATCTGGAGAAAAAAATACAGATAGATTAATCAGATGAGGTGAGATAGCTAAGGAACACATGGCGTTCAGGAGACAGCAAATTAGATTGCCATTTGTAAGTAATGAGATAGGGCAATAAGGAAGGCCAGGGGTGTTCTGGTCTGTATTCAAGGATAGGAGAACAGGAAGACAAAGTGAGGTCGCGGACAGTACAATGCTCTGAGACCACGTTTTTTCTGGGAGACTCATGTTGGGGTCCATGAACACCAAATCCATAGATTTTTTGTGGTGTTTATATTTTATTTTATTTATTCAATTTTTTTTGTTTCTGGTTCATTGAGGGCACAAGAATTAGGTTACACTGTTTGCATTTGTTAGGGAAAAGTCCCTCTTATAACTGTGTCCCACTTCCAAGAGGTGTGCCATACACTGTGATCCCCTCCCCCTCCCCCGCCCCTCTCCCCACTTCCTCATTCCCCCACACCCACCTTGATTTGAGTTTTTCTCTTATGTAGGTATGTATTGGTTCATCTACTGCCTTTATTGGGTACACAGGATTTTTTTTTCTTTTTTTTTTAATTTTTATTTTTTATTGTTAAATCATAGCTGTGTACATTAGTGCAATCGCCTGTGAGTACACAGATTCTTGCTTCTCCATTCTCGTGATTGTGTACACCAGATTCTTGCTTCTCCACTCTTGTGATGCTTTACTAAGAAGAATGTGTTCCAACTCTATCTAGGTTAATACAAAAAAATGTAAAGTCTCCATCTTTTTTAATGATTAAATAGTATTCCATGGTATACATATACCACAGCTTGTTAGTTCATTCCTAGGTTGGTGGGCATTTAGGTTGTTTCCACATTTTGGTGATTATAAGTTGAGCTATGATAAATAGTCTAATGCAAATGTCCTTATGATAAAATGCATTTTTTTCTTCTGGATAGATGCCTAGCAATGGGATTGCATGATCAAATGGGAGGTCTAATTTGAGCTCTTTGAGGAGTCTCCATACTTCCTTCCAAAAAGGTTTATTAGTTTGTAGTCCCACCAATAGCTAAAAGTGTTCCCTTCTCTCCACATCCATGCCAGCATCTTCAGCTTTAAGACTTTGTGATGCGGGCTGTTCTCACTGGGGTAAGGTGATATCTGAGGGTGGTTTTGTTTTGCATTTCTCTGATGATTAGGGACAATGAGCATTTTTTCAAATGTTTGTTAGCCATTTATCTGTCTTCCTCAGAGAAGGTCCTGTTCATATCTCCGGCCCAGTGATAGATGGGGTTGTTTGCTCTTTTTTTGCTGATTGATTACATGCATTTTTTAAAAAGAACTCCAGGGACCAGCATATGCAGCTAAAGTGATAAAAGTGCTCAGACTGCTTCTCTCCCTGCCCAACAAGTTCTAAAGGGAAAGGTAAGCCAGAAGGAATTGACTTAGCAAGCTGCGTATGTTAGGTGGGAGGTCTGTGTAGACATATCTTAATTCAGTTTTTGTTGGCTTCAATTATTGATATGGATGACTCTGTTTGGAAGAGGACACCCCCTACATGTATGTGGAATAAGTGACTTACTTCCTACATACTATAGCCCCCAAATCTCTATCCTGTGCCCCTACCATGCTGCTATTATTCATCCTCTGTGGACCGACATCCTCAACAGGAGAGAAGAAAACCCCTTGGAATAAAGAAATTCACTATGGAAGGTGTGATTTCCAAAAAGGCGTAGGGGAAATGTCTGTGCATTATTGGAACAGCAGACCCTCTAGCACTATTCTTTAAAGCATTTTCACAGGTTTGTTTATGAGCTGAACCCTCGGACATCATGAAATTCACAGAAGAGTGCCTGGCCTGAAGGGATGGCATTGACATTATTCCTTGGAGATCCAAGATTGTCCTCTTCCAGTCAATATTTTTTTGACCTGCTAGAAGGTCAGATTTACTTATCTCTAAAGACAGGCGGTGAGGAAGTAAGCAGGAAGAGCCAGTTGTGATCTGCTGGTGGTAGGTGGGGAGATCTAGCCCGGGCACAGATGATGCCCAGGAAAGTGAGTGCATTCTGTATTGGTCAACAATGGCTAATGAGTGGAGATAAGGGAAGTTTGCATTGAGCAGGGAGGGAAAATTGAGAAAGGAACTAACTTGGTCCACTTCACTCTGCCTTCACCCTGATGCCCAGGTCGGTGAGAGCTTCTCACCTTTCCATTTTCTCACCTTCCACCTTTTGCTTCCATGATCTCTGCTAAAAGTCCATGCCCACTGAGGAGAATGCCTCAGCCCCTACTCTGCTCTAACATCATCAAAGTATTTGTCAAGACAATTAATATTCAAAAAAGAAGTACAGGAATTGCCACAAGTTGAGATAGTTTTCAGTTTGGCCAGAAAGGAGACCACGGGAATGACAGCACAGGGGTGAGGCTGAACTGAATGCCTAAGTCTCGGCAAGTATCTTGTAAGCCCAGTAAGGATATGGGGGAAGAGGGTTTTAAAGGAAACTTGGAGTTAGAGTGTTTAGAGATAGAATTAGAGCTTCTGAGATGAAGAAAGGAATGAAGAATTTGTTAAAGAAGACGGCTATTGAAGCTTTCTTGGGAGCAAAGCCATTTCCTTCTTTGTTCTTTGCTTTGGTCCTGAAATAGGCAGAGACTCATTCCTCAAGGAATGTGAATGTAGTTCGTTCACATTTCCATTACATTTTTTGTTTTTCACTGGATTAACCATTCGAATGCTTACAAAAATCCACTCCTGCATAGGATAAGTGAAAATTTAAAATCAAATGATCTGGAAGCCAAACTCTCTCTCTTTCTTTTTTTTCATTTGAGACATGAAAGCCTAAGGTAAACAAGAATTATATCTGAAAGTCTATAATGCTTATGTTTATTATTAAATTTCTACCAGTTCCTAATTTTATAATGTTAATTAATATTGATATGATTTGACACAACAGCAAAAAAGGACCAAGTATCCTGAGCTAAGACTTTGCCTCATATCGTGTCAGTCCTTATGGCCACAGTGGCTGTGTAATAGCGCATTGCCTAATATTGAGTCAAGAGTTGAAGAAACTCTCTGCAACCTCAAAACAGGAATTCCTTCAAGCTTTTTGAGAGGGCTATTACCAGGCACAAATGTCAAGTCAAGGAACAAAGGGACTAACCCAACTTTGCCACAGAGAGTTTGACTGACTTTACCTCCCGAACCCATGACTTTTTCCAGCACTTCCCAGGTGGCACACAGCACAAGGGTTTCCTAACAATACAGATTAACTGAAGCCAGAAGAAGAAGAGAGGCTTTTTCTCTCACTGGTGCTTGGAAAATTTTCATAGATAACTCACATTGATACTGAGGAAGATTAAGTGAATAAATCCATCAGCTCAAGAGAGAACCCGGACCGGATAGCAACAGAATAAAGGAACCTGACCAGTATGCTCAGAACTCAGGATACGGCAGGAAAAAGAAGGCTAGATGCATTTCCGAAATGTGTTGTCATCCATTTTTGGTAGTTATTGATAACCTTTATACAACCAATATATGCTGTTCATTTATTAATTAGTAGTGAAAATATTGCAGAAATGCCCTAGTGAATATAGTTCCAAAATAAATTTGAAAGCATTCACTGTATCTTCTTCACTGAAACAACATAATGAAGTGCAAGGGGCCAAGGCAGATGGCATGTGTAGGAAAGTGAATAAACATTCCAAGAACAGAGAGGAGATCTAGAACTCTCCAATATAGGAGGAGGGTGAATGCAAATTAATTAAAGTTAAATAACACTCAAAATCCACTTCCTCAGTCACACCAGCACATTTCAAGTGCTCAATAGCCACATGTGGCTGGTAGCTGCTCTCTCAGAAGGTGCAGATAGAGACTGTGTCTATTAACCCTGAAAGTTCTAGGGTAACATGCAGATCCAGACCATCTCACCTCTGTCCCTAAACCCCACCCTACAGCATGTATAATTTTCGAATCCTGCCAGTGCAATTTCAAGATTCAGAATGCCCCCCCCCCCAAAAAAAAAAAAAAAAAAAAAAAGAAAGAAAAAGGCAAAAACCTAGGGCAAAGTTGTTACCACCATTAGGTGGCTGCATAGCTAGTGAGCTGGTGACAATGAGGACCCTAAGTTTTTCTGTGCATGTGAGAAGCTCTGAGGAGGTAAAGCTATCTTCCTTCAGGCTGTGGTCCTGTGTTCTTATGGCCTGTTTGCATTTTATAGCTGCTCCTCCTGGCTGCTCCTCTAACTACACAGTGAGATGAAGCTGGTCGAGAAATAGTTCTTTGTGGTTCAAGCCTGTACCTTGCCCTAGTTCACCCCTATCACTGCGGTTCCCTTATTCATGTCAACATTATAGGTCAAAGTCAGGGTTCAGGGTCTAGAAGCAGAGCACGAGGCTTAAAAATAGACCTCAGAATTACTGGGACAAGCATATGTGTATGAATGAGTATGTAGAAATGATACTACAATGGTCAGCAGACATGGGGGGATTCATTTTATGAAATAAGCTGCATTGCCAAAAGCAAGTTTAATCCAAATCATTTTTCTGCAACCATGTGGTTTTTCAAATCATCTTTTTGAAAGTATAAATAATTCTTTAAAAACCAGTCAAATATTTCCTCTTTTGAACTCTTCTATATCTGAAGTGCCCGATCCAGCCTTGGGTAGTAGAACCTGAGCCAGCGTCACGGAAGGTGGATGCACCTTCTGTTTACTAAAATGTCTGTAGAAAGAAGTGGCAGAGGGCAGCCATTTTTCTCCTCAACTGAAACTAGTTATTTCTAAAAAGAAGGGACAAGAATTAGTTTTAAAATAAGTGCAAGTTGCTACTACTTTGCTTATTTTTTCAGTTTCAGATGCTCAGTAATGTCCGTGATTGATAATTAATAATACAGATAAATTAAACATTCTACTTAGAGAGGTCTCGCCCCTGGGAATAATCCCTTTGTAGAAGGTTGTCTGTGAAGAGGTTAGTGTAGTTGGGGGCTGTGTTTCATCTTCATTTCTGTTTCTGATAATTAGGCAAAGATGACATAGAGAAAGACCTATGGAACCCGAAGAAAATTCTATTTATTTATTTATTTTATTTTTTTTTTTGAGACAGAGCCTCAAGCTGTCGCCCTGGGTAGAGTGCTGTGGCATCACAGCTCCAGCTCCTGGACTCAAGCAATTCTCCTGCCTCTGCCTCCCAAGTAGCTGGGACTACAGGCGCCCACCACAACGCTGGGCTATTTTTTGGTTGTAGCCGTCATTGTTGTTTGGCGGGCCTGGGCTGGATTCGAACCTGCCAGCTCAGGTGTATGTGGCTGGTGCCACAGGTGCCAAGCCAGAAAGTTCTTATACTCTAGTCTCGCTCATACCATTGCAAGAAAAACAGACAAACTGTGGGATGCACCTGGAATAGGCAAAGGAAAGCCATGGCTATCTTCAGACAGAAGTGCCGCCTTCACTGTCACTAACCCTAAAGTTCTCCGTAATTTGGCAAGGGCAGTTTTGAGTTTCAATTCAGTGACTGCAGAGCTGATGCACAAATGATCCATAACACATTTTGGCATATTAAATCATCTTCACAGTTCTAATACACCATGAACCCAATTTACATATAACGTAGGCATGGAAGATGAAAAGCTGAGAACAGACTCCTGTTTCAAAAGGCATCAAGCGCACTCCTTTATTTTCTTGAAGCACCACTAACTTCTATAAATCCATTGCTGGAAAAGGTTTTTAAACTGCCAGGCCCTTCTTTTTTCTTCTGAATCTTTAATTCCCCCTCTGTGCTCACATGCCATACGGAAACTGTTCTCTCTTCTCCTCCCCTTATTGTAACCCCTGTTATTGCACAACTCCTTTCCCTTGAGCTGAATCTCTCAGAATCACAGACCATGACAAACAGAATTCTTCTCTTTCGGTTTAAACTTATAATGCATTTGGATTTTTAATCTTTTTTAATTTTTAATTTTTTTTTTTTTTTTTTTTGCCCGTGGCAGCTATGCCATAGCAATGGAAGATACAATGGACAGGAAGGGGACAGTTTCAACAGATGCTAGACTTGACCTTGTAAAGGTAACACCTACATTACAACACAGGCCATGATGTAACCAGATGGTATAATTATATGTATAGATGCCCCTATATAGTAACACTGATATCTACTGTCAGTATAGACCCATGATTTTCAACTGGTGTGCCGTGAAAAATTTTAAAGATCATTAATTAAATGATTTTTGAAAGAAGTTCAAAGCACAGTAAGTATATTCTTTAGTTTTTTTTTACTCTTTTTTTGATTAATATAATTTAAGTGTATCATGGAAGTTTAACTATAGGTTCACGTGTGCCATGAGATAAAAAAGCATGAAAAACACTGGTATAAACAACAGACTCCCCTCCTACTATCCAATTCTTATTAGCTATGTTGTATATAGCCAAAGACATTGTAGCATAGAGTGCAAGAACCGGCTTTCACCCACCTCAGAATATATAAGTTCTTTGAATTAGATCAGTAAATACTAAAATATTACTTAATCATGTCTTCTAGAAAAATAATGAGAATATTTTATGTCTTATTAGAATTAAAATCAAGGCCCTTAACCATCACTGTCAGTTGCTTGGCACTAGATAAAAAAGGCACTGTGCCAACTCAAATTTTCCTTTCCTCCAGGGTCCTTAGACCAAGGCTTCTCAACTTTGACACTATTTCCATTTTAGGGCAGATAATTCCTTGTTTTGGAGGGTTGTCTTGTGCATTGAAGGATAGCTAGCCACATTCTTGGCCTGTACCTACTAGATGCCAGTATCAGCTGCCCTTGTTACAACCACCAAAAAAGTCTACAGATATCGCCAAATATCTCCCGGGGAGGGAAAATCACTTCTAATTGAGAACCACAGTTCTAGACCCTCAACACAAGGATCTTTCATCTCCCATTTCTATTTTCTCCTCTCCTTTCATTCTCCAAGCACATCCTTGCCCCCGGTAGTATCTGCCTATCCTCACCCAATCACAGGCCCTCCCCACACCTTCTCTCCTCTCTGAAACTGGGTCTTAGTTTCACAACAATACCTTTGCAATGCCCATGTGAACCATAATGAGCCTCAAGGGAATAACAGGAAAACCTGAAGTAATGTAGAAAAAAATAAGTAGAAAGTGTAAGGAATAGCTTATCTAGCTATCTATGTCTCTGTACTGGGGAGTCAAGCTGACATTGACTGCTATGGCTTTGGGTTGAAAATTTCAATGTAAGATTTATGAGATTGGCTTGAAACTTCAATATAGAACTTGAGCTTACATCCCTCAAAACTTTTCTTTTTGTAAAAGTTTATACCTCGTATTGATTTCCCATGAAAATTATTTACCATGGATTTTCCATGTTGCATTTAAAATTCCCTAAACCCTCTAAGTTCCACCCTGCTTGGCCTACTTGCTTTCAGCAGGTAAACTCATTTCTGACTTTGAACTGTGGAAACTGATGACAAGATGCAGCCTTCCGGACGTAAGCCTTCCTTTTTAATCTTTCTCCTTTCTTCTGTCAAACACCTCTTTTCCCCACACCCTCGCCTACACGGCTCATTTCTCATGAGGTAGTCCTCCTTCCCAAAACAAGCCCTTTGAACTATGTCACAACCTCGAGCCTCTTCTTATTTACTTTCTTGGCATCTTCAATATTTTACTATTTGTTAGCTCTTTCTACTCTGTCTATAAATATCACTGCCCGCTCTGCTCTTTTCCCCGATGTGACCTCAAGCTTCTCTCTTATCATCATTTGTTCTTTCTTCTGTACTTTCTCTTTCTCTCTCCTTTTATCCCAACAGACTTCTCAAAGGGGTAACCTCCATGCCTCACCGCCATTCTATACCTCCCACTCCTGCAACCACTTGCAGGCTTGTTTCCATCTTCAGAAATCTGCTGAACCCACTTTTGCTGTCTTATAGCGCCACCCTCCCATTTTTAAATCTGCTGAATTGTTGGACCTTGACTTTTGAGGATTTGGCACAATGGTGGCTCCCTGGTTTTTCAGACTTCTTAGCTTTCATGCTTCTGTGTTCTCCTGACTTTCGAGCTGTTGTTACCTTTGCTGCTTCTTTTCCACGCTCTCACCTGCACTCCCAGATGAACCCAAGTCTTCAGAGGTCTGCCTTTCTGTCTGATGTATCCAGTCCTCCCTAGCACTCCCATCCGGAGACTCTGAGGCTGCTGCAAGAAGAGATTTAGTGACTCCTTGTGTACTCAGACGTGGTATCCATCCTCCTCTGAGAAACTGCTCTTTATGTGATCCACTTTCTATAGTAGGACAACATCTTCAGTCTTGGAAAAAGGTGTTTGGAAAAAAAGGTGTCCAACTATGAAATCACATTTAGAGACGTGTTTGGCTCAGGCCACATGGCTGTCATTTTTCAATCCCACCAGGCCATTCATTGTAAATACTGATGCCAATGTAGTCGGAAGCAGAAGATAAGAGAGGGCATAAGAACAGAGATGTTTGGCCAGCATGTGTCTATTACACAGACATAACAGTGTGCATTTGGGGGGGATGGAGACAGGGGAGAAATTGGCAAATCAATAAATGATATCTAAAACTTAGAAGTCAAAAGTAATATGTCATATTTCAAAATTTGTAGACTAACAGAAAAATCATCTAAAACATTAAAATTGGTTCGGGGAAAAGAAACTGGAAGGATATGATGGAATCTTGTTAATTATAGTAAGTGCTTAGAGTCAGTTAGCTCTTTAAACTATTCATATGTAAATAAAATCCAGCCTTCTGTGTAATAAATAACATCATTAACACAAATAGTTTACCGTGAAGAATAGAGAGCAATGCAGAACAGAACAAGGAAAGCTTCCTATGATGTGGAAGATTTCGGCGTACATGGAGGACCCTGGAAAGTGAGGGAAGAGAAAACAGAAGCAATGAAATGCCAGCTTGGTGCTGATTCTCTGGCTCAATTCATAACTTTGAAACCCATGGGAGCAAGGACAGACCATCAGATGGCTTGGGAATCTTAGCACTGAAGGAAAATACGTTTCTCTTTTCACTGGGAATTTTGAGGGCCTCCCTTCTACCTTGGCAGCCAGCAGAGCAGAAGTGGTATGTGAGGTAAAGAGCAAGGCCTCCTCCTCAGTTGTTGTGTCTATTTATAGGACAGAGGAGAAAAGTACCACCCTGAGACCCCTGGGCTATACGTTTTAAAGGACTATACCTTGGTCTTTCTCTGACCAGATCCTGTCCTAGGGGACTAAAAATCCATAGGTCCAAAGGGACTTTCCAATCCAGAGCTCAGATCCCTCCCACCATCTTAGACAGGACTCTGGACCCCTGGGATCCTGGAAATTCTGCCACGATTGCCTCATCCCGCATCCAGACTTTGACTCTCCCTGGGTCTGCATGCTGGGTCTGCATACATTCCCAACATGGGAAGCCCTAGGTCTGGGGGAGGCAGCGAGGTGGGAGGACAATAAGTGGATGTTTGTGCGTGTATGGGGGGATTGGAATGAAGGAGACAAGTGAGCATAGGTGTGTGGACTGGGGTGTGCTTAAGGTCACAGACAGTGGCAGGAAGAGACTCAAAAGTGAGCTGTCAACTGGGGCTTGCTTTTTCTATGCCAGTCAACATTTGTCAGTGTGGAGCTCTAAGTAACCTCAACTTCTAAATTCAAATGACTCAAGTCATCATTAAAGTATATTTGTCAAGGTGAAAGGATAGAATATATTTTACTTAACAATTTGTTTGTTCAATTGATACTATGCAAGTATTTAGAATTATGATAGGTGAACCTCCATTTCTGCTCTTGCCCTGAGCCCTGCAAGTGTTCAGTGGCAAGCCCGGAGGAGGAGATTCAAAAGTTGCTGCAGAAGGCGGTCAGTGGGGACTGCTGGCATGCGGAGAGGGCCAGTGGACTGCAGGGTGTTGGGATCAAGATAAAGGAGGAACAGAGGGCAGAGCTGGGGACTGGAGGCCACGGCAGAGAGCAGCCTGTAGGTGTGTGGGTCAGGGAGGACTGGTGATAGCAAAAGCAGCAAATGTAGCAAGGCCAGAGGGCAGTTACCAGCAGCCAGAGGCCACAAAGCAGGAGAGTCCAGACTCCTTGCAAGGATCTGCAGGAGGAAACAGATCAGGCCCTTTCCTCCCGCCCCTACCACACACCCCACGTGCCACTGTGATATTAGATGAGTTCCTCTTGTACTCTGTAGGTAGGAGAAAGGATAAAAAAAAAACTTTTGAGAGGTTAGAACAGTCATGTAAGTAGAATAATCTATGAATTGAATAATTTTAAAATGTGAATATTAAATATTTTAGACAGGATGTGACTGGATAAACTACCTTAAAGATACAGGATCTTTTTTTTCCTTGGCTAGTGATCAAAGTGGAATTCAGAGGTAAGCTGAGATCAGCTATGAAACAGTGGCGCTGTTACATTTCTGCATGTCTCATTAATTAATGTTAATTAACTATTAATGCTCTCAAATATAGACTCAGAGGGAAGAAACTGCACTAGGTCCTTGTCAGGGTATAGAATGATCTAGTTATAGCCAATGAACAATCTCATCATATCCACGCTGTAGGTGATGAGTACGGGAATATTCTGAGGCTCACAAAGATTTGAAAATCCTACCATAGAGAGTAAGTATCACAGTTAACGATACTTCCTGAGAATGTTGGTCTAGTAACTATTAACCACTAGGCCTTGGCCAATCCTTCTTACTCCCAGACACACTGCAAGCCAGGGGATGTGCTAAGTGCATACCCAAAGCTTTTAGGCAGAGAGAAGGTTGCCTGCTAGAGATAATTCTATTGCGTTATTTGAACTGGAGCAACGTGGAACCATTCGGGGTACTCAACTATATGGTAATAGGATATCAGAAACATCTCAAGTTTTTGTTGAAATTTCAGGTCTATCTGCCTGCTGAGTTCTGATTTCTTGACTTGATGGTGTAGACTGCAGAGAACAGGAAGGTAATCTATAATTATGATTACTTGATGTTTTCTTTTTCCTCTTGCAATGTGTCATTGCTCCTACAGTATTTCATAAAAGACCTTGAAAATTACAATAGTTTTAGAAACTATGCATAGCTCCAAGTTCAAGGCACTGGAATAAAACCACCAGACAAATGTCCCTGTCCTTATGGAGTTTACTCTCTAGTGGGAATGACATTTAATAAATGCTTAGGTGGTATTTACTTAAGACATTTGTTGAATAAGTATGTAATAAACACCCCTCTATACATATATTGCACACAAGTCAGATATTAAAAATTTGGGGGATATATTTGGGAAAACAAATAAGCTAAGGATTATTACTTCAGGGGTATAATACCTTCTATAATTTCTCAGACACTGTAGAAAATACCATTTTTGTGTAAGTTTTTCTTTCATGGATTTGTTTTGATCAAGGAAGGTACTATGAAGCTCTTGTGGGGAGAGTTGGCTAGTACACAGGGTCCAGTAGATCAGTCCATAGCAACATCACCATATGAAAATCATTTTCTGAAAATCGGGGAGACACTATAACCATTTCATTTTCATGTAAGGGGGGAAATAAAGAAATATGAAAGGCACAAACATCAGGAAGAGGGGAGAGTTAAGAAGGCTCAAAGTCGTTTTTGAGGAGCATTGTGGCAGTTGCTGGTAACATCTCATTAAAAGCTTGTTGAGCAGCATGGAGGACCCAGTGAGGAAAGAGATCACACATTCCTGGTGACATCATTTTCACATGGTGGAGGGATTTTCTGCAGCAGTACCCAGCAAAAGATATTTAGGATATTGGAGGTAGACTGTTGTCTTGAACTAGGATGGGGGCTTCAATGTGTAGATTTATTGCATCAAAAGTCTGGGGGAGTAACTGTTCTGTCTTATGGTCTGTCTTGGCCTAAAAAAGTACTCCCAGTAGGAATGAGGTGTGGAGAGAACTGAAATGGTAAGAGGTTATGGTCCATGCTGGGATGCTAGCATTTACGATTTTAGACAAGGAGCATTTCAGAATGATTTCAAGGCCATGTGTGAGAAGTGGTTTAAGTAGATTGGACATGGAAAACTTATAGTAAAAGATACCATGAAATTGTGAGGCAAATCTTCAGCGACTTGGGGTGATAGCAGATGCTGAGAGGTTGGCCAGTGAAGAGGAATTACGTGAACCAGGTTTCCAAACTGGAGGTTAGTGAAGGCATGAATAAGGTACATAGCAACTTGCTTTCAGGCCTGAAGGAAAGATTTGGATGTACAGGAACCATGATTGAGTGTAAAAATTTCCATGGGGGAACAATACATGCCAGCATGCCCTCTTAACATTAGAAAGGTCTGCATGGGAAAGTGGCTTTCAATTAAAGCAGGAAGGCAGAGGAAGCATTCTGCGAAGAGGTTGATGACGGAGGGGTTTTGTGCCACAGAAGTGGGTTGCAGAAGCCACGGTAAGAAAGGGCAGGGAGGAATGGACCAGCAGGAGGGAGATTGGGGACTGAGAGTAGGGGAGAGGGTAGATGGGCAAAGGGACTTGAATGTTGGGCAGGGACTGAGAATAAACAGGGGTGTGAGGTCTGGTAGGATTAGCTGCTTACCAGGTTCCAAGTGGAGCAGAGGTACAAAGTGGCTTCTTGTAGCAGTGTCGGCCCAGGCTGCAGGGGTATTGCCAGAGGCCTCATGGTATTAGCAAACTGCTTTTCTAAGTTCCCCAAACAGAATCTTGGTGGGAAGTTCTTGTGGTGTGTCTGGAGAGATCCTAGTTCGAGGGAACACAGGGAGAAAGCAAGTATCCCTTGGGGTTAGGATGGTTCTGAACCCTCTCAAAAACCAGCTGTGGCCTGACTCAGTAGTTGTTTTAAAGAAATTTTGGCCAAGGATGAAGGCAAGTGTCTAGTTTCCCAACCTACTTTTTAAATTGATGTACTGACTACTCAAAGTTGTGACCAAGGCCCTTCCAAGGTGTCCCTTAAGCACTAAGAGTAATCCTGCTCAATTCTGAAGTCGGAGCTAAAATGTGGGCTTTTTAGTGAACTGCCACTGACAGAATCACATTAACTAACTTCAAAGGATATTACAGCAGAAAAATGTTCTTCACAATGGACAAGGTTGTCACTTTAAGTTTAAGTAGGCGTATGGTGACAAACTTGGAACCTGAGGATATAGGATTTATAAAGTGTGTGTGTGAGAGAGAGAGAGAGGGCTGGGTTTGAACCCGCCACCTCTAGCATATGGGGCCGGTGCCCTACTCCTTTGAGCCACAGGCGCCGCCCTATCTTAAGTTCTTCAGTGAAACAACTACATCACTGATGTGAAGCTGACTCCTGAAAAGACATTTCAGCCCTGCCACTACCTTGAAAGCCATAAGTGTTCTGGAATATGACTCCTTTGTTCTGCAGGATAACTCAATTTGAAATAAATATACATGGATTTAAAATGATAGATTAATTTAAATTCACCAGGTGGAACTACTTTGATGGAAATTTCCCTAAAAAAGCAACAAATCATTTGCCTCTGCATCTAATCAGCCAATCAGGCACCCCCATGCTGATTACTTAATGAACTGGAATTTTAATGTAAAAATTTGTAATTATAGACAATTCTCCTGTCCCCCCTCCAAAAAAAAAAAAAAAAGCCCCAAACATTTTGTGCTTATAATTCTTAACAAATTAATTAATCTTTTCTTCACCCATATAATAGAATTTGTTAATCAAAACTGAATTCCTGGCCAAATATCTCAGAGTAGCTTGCAAAGCACGCAGTCAAGCAGATAAGAACAAGTTGATGACTAAGTGGTTCTCCTTTTGCTATCAAGAAAAAAATAATGCAGGTAGTGGTATGAAAAGAAAAGACCAGAGGTTATTAGAGAAGTCTCACAGCAAAGAATAAAGCAAGAACACAATCATACCCATGGAATGGTCTTTATACTATCTTCCATGTACTTTTTCACTTAAGTTCCAAAAGAGAATCTTGACAACGAGGACACAGGTCTAATTTTGGCTGAGAAAATGAGACAAGGCAGATAGTTCAGACTACCTTGATGGACTGTGGTTCTTTAGGCTACTGACTTCTGCCTATAGGGTAGAATTCAAATATAGAATAAAACTGAGGGCTACCTGGGAGTCAAAACAGTGTGTAGGGCCTAAACCCTAAATGCCTGAGATTTTTCACGGAAGGTGTCTATGTTTGCTATATGGATGTAATTTGTTTCCTACTGAAAGGATATGTTTTCTATATAATTACTTATAGAGTCATATACAAAAGTGTCATAAAGTGAATAAATCCCATCTAAGCCTTATTTTGATAGTAATAAGCATGATTCACTTATGATCCATGTATATTAGTTGGAATGATTTTAGTCTGCAGAATAATAGCACCTATTTCAGGGAATTAGTGTGAGGAATGATTGAGCTGATAGGTACAAAACATGTGAAACGATACCTAGTGCCCAGAAGTATACAATAAACTTCAGCTTTTATCGTGAAAACTCTAGATGGTAAATAATCCCTTTCTTACAAAAGAGGAGTTTGGATTTCAGAACAGTTTAGTGACTTCCACAAGGTACAAATTAAATCACCAGTTTGGGAGTGCTGCCAGGTCATACCGAAATTATTTGAACTGTTGGCCTACTCCTGAATCTATTTCCAAACTCATAAATTCAACACCATAATCAAAATAGACTTCCATCTGGGTAGTCAGAAAAGACATGGAGCAAAATGTTATCAAATCACATTTTATAGTAAATGCTGCTGCAGCAGGATTAAAGTTTGAGATGTAAGTGGATCATTCTGATAGCCCAGACCTTTTGCCAATGTCTGGAGACTTTGCAAGAAGAATCTTTCAAGAGTCTATTTGCATGAGCAACTACAGACCAGCAAAAGGAGGAATTCATGAGAAAACCGAGATTTAAGGTGAGATCCATAACAAGTTATTGTTAGAGGAGAGGAAAAATACTTGAGTATCCTGATGAATAAGGATCAGGCAATCCTACAGCTCTGACCTCCCCAAGTAATTCTGTGCTCAAGGAAGAGAAGAAAACAACAAAACTCCAGGATCAGGAAAATCTCTATGAAGAGATACTGAGAATGAACACTGGTCATGTACACCCAGGAACGGGGTGCAGTATTTACAGGGTGTAGCCTAAGTAGAGCAGAGGGTATTTTTCTCAGTGGTTGAGGTAATTGTAGAAGAAGTTGGTATTCAGAAACAAAGAAGTAAGAGAAGCCTAAACACATTAGGAGAAAGAGCGAGAAAGAGCCTCAGAGCCCCAGGCAGGAAGCCACAACGGTCTTCACCACCAAGATAGCAATGTGGGAGCCCAGATCCCGGGAAGTTTATGTTACAAGAGGAAAAAGGAAGTCGTGTATGCCTCGTGTTAGGCAGGAGGGCTGCATTCCCAGCAAACATAAAATGGGAATTTCCTGAGCAAATTAGAGGCATTTGAAGGGGCTTGGAGTTTCTACAGTTCAGCATGTAGGACATGAACCCAATTCTGTTTAAACATTATTAGGATGATTCAATTTTTCGTATAGACTGTGGATACACAGTTCATTCTTATTTGAATTTAATGAGCAGAACTGTGCTAGCACTGTGGCTGTATGACAGGGAATAAGATGTATAGTTTTTAGTCTCAAACACTTCTTAGTCTCAAAGACTTACAGGTTTGGGGAGGAAGTCGGCCCCACGACGGCATGTACTTTAGCTGTTGTGCTCACTTGCCTACGCTAGGACCTCAAGAAGTACCTGGATGGGAGCGACAATTATAAAATATTTATTGAAACAATTTTAAGTGACCTCAGCTAGTTTAATAAGAACTTAAAAGAGAGATGTCTTATACTTCAAATAAACACTGGAGAGGGCTGAAAGCACATGTCCACAGAAAAACTTGGGACATAAATGTTCAGCACGTGTATAAATGTGTATAAATAGCCAAAAAGTAGAAACAACCCAAATGTCTATTAATAGATGAATGAATAAATAAGATGTGGAATACTATTCGGCCATAGAAAGAATGAAATACTAATTCATGCCACAACATGGGTAAACCTTGGAAACACTATGCTGAGTGAAAGAAAGCCAGTCTTTCTGACTTTATTTATTTAAAATTCCCCAAATAGGCACATTCACAGAGACAAAAAGTAGATT
This sequence comes from Loris lydekkerianus, assembly GCA_963574355.1. Lineage (NCBI taxonomy): Eukaryota > Metazoa > Chordata > Mammalia > Primates > Lorisidae > Loris > Loris lydekkerianus. The sequence goes on along the minus strand of CAUYPK010146865.1, from coordinate 19,508 downwards.
AATGTTTGCTAAGGACTGCAGGGAGGTTTGCTAAGGGCTGCAGGGAGAGGCTTGGAATAGGAAGTGACAGCTGATGGCTGTGGGGTTTCTGTTGGAGGTGACTGAAATGTTCTAGAATTCGTTGTGGTAATAATTGTATAACTGTGAATATACTTGAAACCACTTTAAATGAATGAATTGCATGGTTTGTGAAGTATTAAGTAAAACAAAAAGAGAAAGAGAGCAATATCTTCAAGGTACTATGGGAACGCATACTACCACAAAGCAGTATAAACTTTAATTATTCCTACCTTAGCCTTACTTCATCCTCCTAGCTAGAGAATGTCAATATGGAGTTCTTACAGAGATTTGCTGCAGATGCTAAGTGAAAGAAAAGTCTCATTCAAAATCAATATGTCTTCTCAAACTTTTCCTCTACACACCCGGGGTCACGTGGCCTTCATCTGTAGACTCAGTTCTGCCCCAGGAACTGAGATTACTCTTGACCTTGAGCAGGGGATACTTATTGAACTCTAGTTCCATACTCAAAGGACTTAGCATCAGTTCTGCATTTCCAGGAGTATCATCCTGATCTAGCATTTGGATATGCACCTTATTCCTGAGTCTAACTCCCCAAGCTGCCTTTGCAGTCTGGGTCCATGCAGTTCTCCTTTTATGCCAAAGCACTTAGCCTAAGACTGAGTCTGTTTAGACGGGGGTTTTGCCCTGCTTTGTAGGGCTTTTTGGAGGCACGAGGATTTGGTCCTTGACTATGACTGGATAGTTGCCAGATGCCCAACCTGTCCAGCACTCCCTCTCCTTGCCCTGTAACATCCCTGGCTTTTTGTGACATAGCATTCCAGGCACCTGGCTGGACTCCTCCTGTCCTGTCCTACCTGCCCTTCTCCTCCCAACTTCCTCCTCCCTCCTACAGCACAGACTCAGAAAGTTGAGCATTCACTAAGCTCAATTACTGGACTGAGTGGTAAAAATTTATTTTCTCATTTATTTTTCACAACAACCTTATATTTTAGATTCTAATATGATCTGCATTTTAAAGATGATAAAGTGAAGACCCAGGGAGTAACATGCCCAAGATTCAAATTTATGATGATCTAATTCTTGATCCTAAACTCTTCATTAAACAAATAAATTTATTGTATATGTATGAGGTTTACAACATGACATTAGGGTATACATAGGATTCCTATAGTAGAGAAAATTAATATATCTTTATCTCCCATAGTTACTTCTTTTTTACAAGAGCCTGTAAACTCTACCTATTTAGCAAAAGTCCCTAATACAGCAGCATTTTATTAAGTGTAGTCCTCATCCTGTACGTTACCTCTCTAGACTCGTTCATTCTACGTGTCTGCGACTTTGTGTTCTCTGACCTACATCTTCCCCATTTCCTCTTCCTCCCTCCCTGTCCCTGGTAACCACTGTTTTATTTTCTGTGTATATTTGACCTCCTTTTCTTCTTAGTTCCTATGTATAAATAATAGCTTGCAATATTTTTCTTACTATGTCTGATTTGTTTCACTAGCATAATAATGTCCTCAGTACCATCTGTGTTGTGGCAAATGGAAGGATCTCAGTTTTTTTAAAAACCGAATAATATTCCATTGTTGATACTAAGTTTTAATCAACATGTATGCTTTTCAGAGAACTTAGACTCTTATGAGAATAAAAAATGCTGTGATTAGTTATCACAAAGCAAATTTAGAGCATGATAATATTCAGTCTTCACATATCTGTTGAAAGAATTATGAATAGGCTTCCTCCTCCCCTTCCTATGATGATTCATCCAGGGTCAGGAACTAGAGTTTCATAAGACGGGGACAAAGACCAGAGGTCAAGTCCAAGGATGTTATTAGGGCAGGAAGGAACTGGTGAGCACTGCATGTCCAAACAGGCCCACAGGTGTGCATTCCAGGGAGTTTACGTTCTAAAATACAACTGAAGACTTAGAAGAAATCACAAGCCAATCTGAGCTGTAATATTTCTGTACCTATGTAATAGGGTCCCTGAGTAACAGAGATGGGGTACCAAAGTTAATAACGAGAGTTCTGCAATGTGAAGAGTCCTCAGAATTCCTTCCCAGGTAAAGGTGAGCAGACTATCTGATAGGAGTAGAGAAGTTAAGGGAGGAAATAATTCTAGTAAGCTGTGTATCTGCTGCAATTTATTATAATAAGACAGCCTCATATGGAGAATAGCCTACATCTGAAAGTAGTGAATTGGATTCCACTAAATGCCTCTTTTGACTTAACCAAGAAATGAAGGAAAAAAGATTAAAAGAGCAAGAAGAATCATTAAAATGAGTGAAAAGAACCATAGGAAGACTACAAAACATTCCAAAGCAGAATAAACTAAGCACCCTTGGAATGCATGTGAAACAGTGTTTTACTACTTTTGGTATATTGTTTTTTCCAAATACAGCCACTATATCTTCCATTCCACATGTTCTTTTAAAATAGTGTTTTTCAAACTTTTTTTTTTTTGTCTCATGTCACACTTGAACCGATACACTTCCATGGCACACTTAATTTATGTTGATAAAAAAGAGAATCATTTAAAAAAAGAATATATTTACTGTGGTTTGAACTTTTTTTGAAAATAATTTTATTAATGATCTTTAAAACTTTTCACAGCACACCTACGATTCTCTTGCAGCCCACCGGTTGAAAATCAGTATTCTAGAAGCTTGCCACGCCACCATCAAGAAGTAGAGTCTAAGTCTCCCCCCCCCCCCCTCCTTGAACCTGAGTGAGCTTGTCACATTCCTACAGCCAACAGAGTGCGGTAGAAGTAATGCTGACAGGGTAGGTCATGAAATATGATGTGGCTTTTATCTTGTTCTTGGGAATACTCACTTTTGAAGGCCTTGAGATGCCATATAAGAATATAAATGTCCTGAGACAGCTGTGCCAAAGAGCGACATGTAGATATTCTGGTCAACAATCCATTGAGCTTCCAGACAATAGTCTCTTTGAGCTGCCAGCCCTGAGACTACCTTCTTGGGCATCCAGTGCAGGGGAGCCTGCAGGTGACTGCAGCCACAGTGCACATCTGACTACAACTTCAGGAGAGACTTTAAGAAAGAACTTACAAATTCCTGGCTCACAAAATTGTGAACAAAATAAAATTATCATTTTAAGCAGCTAAATTTTGAGATGACTGATTATGCCATAATAGTAAAAACCACAGAAAAGAGGACAATTACTGAGTTGCCAAGACACATGTTTCTTCTCCTCTGATTGCAGTTATAAGAATGACGGCTGAAGTAGGGTACAAGAGACACCAGTGTGGGGAGAAAGCAGCTGAGATGCACAGATGCTTAATTTAGGGTCTTCAGTCTGATTCCTTGCCCATAAAAGTCCATTCACTATTCATGCCACAAAATGTGTTTTGTGGGATCTTCAAAATAGTGAATTAAAATAAAACTGTTTCTTTTTTGTTATTGTATTTTGACTATTTATTACCTTTGTTTTTCATAAAACTCGTGCAATTACAAGTTTATGTATTGTCATTTTATTTATTTATTTTTATTAAATCATAACTGTGTAGGTTGATGCATTTATGTGGTTCAGTGTACTGATCTGATATACAAAATGAAATGCTTACATTGAACTGATTAACATCCATCACCTCGCTTACTTATTTGTTGTGTTAAGACAATTATACTCTTTTCTTAATAGTTTTGAAATGTACCATTGCATCATGCACATTAACTGAGGTCCCCCCAAATACCCTCCCTTCTCCTGCCTCTCTCTTCTGCTTCCCCCTCTTTCCTCTTCTGTTCTACTTTCTGGACTATAGTTATGTTTTACCATTTGCACAAATGTGTAGGTGATTGTATATTGATTTTATAGTAGTGTTGAGTACATTGGATACTTTTTCCCCATTCTTGAGATACTTTTCTAAGAAGAATATGTTCCAGCTCCATCCAGGTAAATATAAATATAAAAGATGTGAAGTCTCCATCTTTTTTATGGCTGCATAGTATTCAATGGTGTACATATTCCACAATTTGTTAATTCATTCATGGGTCAATGGGCGCTTGGGCTGTTTCTAAGTCTTGGCAATTATGAATTGAGCTGCAATAATATCTTGTGCAAATGTCTTTGTTCTAAAATGATTTTTGATCATCTGGGTATATACCTAGTAGAGGAATTGCAGGATCAAATAGTAGGTCTACTTTTAGTTCCTTGAGTATTCTCCAAACTTCTTACCAAAAAGGTCGTATTAGCTTGTATTCCCACCAGCAATGTAGAAGCGTTCCCTTCTCTCTGCATCCACCCCAACATCTGTAGTTTTGGGATTTTGTGATGTGGGCTAATCTTAGTGGAGTTAGAGGATATCCCAAAGTGGTTTTGATTTGCATTTCTCTGATGATTAAAGATGATGAGTATTTTTTCATGTGTTTGTAGTTTATATACCTGTCTTCTTCAGAGAAGTTTCTGTTCAAGTCTCTTGCTCATGTAGAAATGGGGTTATTTGTTCTTTTCTTCTTGATTAATTTGAGTTCTCTGTGGATTCTAGTTATCAGACCTTTGTCAGAAGCATAACCTGCAAAAATTGTCTCCCATTCTTAAGGTTGTCTGTTTGCTTTGCTTACTGTGCTCTTGGCTGTGGCAAAAGCCTTTTAATTTGATCAGATCCCAGGAATGGATTTTTGGTCTTGCTTTAGCAGGGGGTGGGAGAGAGAGGGAAGGTTCTCCTCATAAAATATTCTCCCAGGTTAATTTCTCCAAGTATTTTCCCTGCACTCTCTCCTAGTATTTTTATAGTTTCATGTCTTAAGTTTAAATCTTTTATCCAGTGAGAATCAATTTTTGTTAATGGTGAAAGATGGGGGTTCAGTTTCAGTCTTCTATAGGTCACCAGCCAGTTCACCCAGCATCATTGTTAAATAGGGAATCTTTCCCCCACTGAATATTTTTGATAGGCTTATCAAAGATCAAATGATGATACATAGCTAGGTTCATCTAAGAAAGTTGTTTCTAAAGCTCAAGTTTTCATCTAAACAAGTACTCCTTGACTCTATTTCTGGGGATAAATAAACTTCCAAAATGGCAGTATGGATTTGCCACACTGATAATGACCAGTGAGTGAGATGGAATATACAAATATATTTTTTCTCATTCTGTCGCCCTGTGTAGAGTGCTGTGAAATCCTAGCTCACAGTAACCTGAAACTCCTAGGCTCAAGCTATCCTCTTGCCTCAGCCTCCCATAGTTGGGACTATAGGCGTGCACCACTATGCCCGGCTATTTTTTCTATTTTTAGCAGAGATGGGGTCTTGCTCTTGCTTAGGCTAGTGTCAAACTTCTAAGCTCAAGCAATCCACCTGCATTGGCCTCCCAGAGTGCTGGGATTATAGACATGAGCCACGAGCACCTGGCTGGAATCTACATATTTCTGTCTTTATTCTTAAATGCCTAGTCAGATGTTAATGTCAAGTGCAGAAATGAATTGTAAAAAGAAATCTTCTGTTCCTTCTGCCTTGGTCATAAGGATTCTAATGATAAAAAGGCATATTTAGAGTAATGTTTTCTAAGTTGTAAGTAATTATTCAGCAAGCAATAAATCAGGATTCTTAAATTCTATTACCTCTTCCCTTTCACCTATTCTCATGAATAGAATTTTTGCAAATGATGCACCTTCTCCCTGCCTCAACTTCCCTTTCAGCTGAAGTCTCCCATAAAACACTCCATCTACAGAAATCTCAGGAGGAGAGAGAAAAACAATGTCAGCTATAACTTCCTAACTTACACAGCACACTCTCAGCCAATACCTCATTCTCCCTTTGGCATTCACAGGATTCTGGTGAACCCCATGCTCTCAAAAACATAATATCAACATAATGAAAATTGGGATGAAAATTAATCATGTAGTGAGTTTCCTCTTGTATCTATTTTAAAACATTTTGGGGGTGGAAAGAATCTGTAAAGCCTTGAAAGTCTGTGCAGGGATTCACTATGGCTGTACTGCTCTGGAAAACCTGAGAAAATCTGTAAGAACTGGTTATTAGAGAGTGGGGAGATGATACTATGTGTCACCATTTTATACCAAGAAACTCCAATTGAGGGCAGCACCCGTAGATCAGTGGGTAGGGTGCTGGCTACATACACCGAGGCTGGCGGGTTCAAATCTGGTCCAGGCCTGCTAAACAACGATGACAACTGCAACAAAAAAATAGCCAGGCGCTGGGGAGGGTGCCTGTAGTCCCAGCCAGATACTTGGGAGGCTAAGGCAAGAGAATTGCTTGAGCCCCAGAGTTTGATGTTGCTATGAGCTGTGATGCCATGGCACTCTACCAAGGGTGACATATTAAGACTCTATCTCAAAAAAAAAAAAAAAGAAAAAGAAAAAAGAAACTCCATCTGAGACAGATATTCTGCCTCTACTTTCCCATTACTCTGTGTTCACACCTTTCTCTTGTCACTTACTGTCTTACATTTTCAGGTTGGGCCATTTCCCTACGAGAAAATGTAAGCTTCAGAGTTTTGTATCTTTAGTGCCTAGAACTGTGTCAGGATATAATAAGAACTTCAGGGATTGTTGAATTAATGCCCCTTCACTTTAAAAATAAAAATAAAGGAAGATGTCAGAAAACTAATAATGTTTGGGAAGTATACACAGCTGGGGGTCCATAGGGAGGACCTTTCTGTCAAGGTTCCGAGTCCCATTTCTTCATGATGCAAATCTGTTGTTCAGCCATGTTCTTGAATCTCCTCACGACTAAGGGATGGAATCATAATGGTAGCTGTTACTTTTATGGTTCTGATGTGTTTTGTAAATTGATTCTTTTGGCAATCTTTTTCAAAACTATTTATCGAAACTTATTATTGTCCTATTGAAGATTTAGAAACTGCGACTTAAGGAGGTGAAATGATCTGTCCAGACACACAACAAGAAAGTGACAGGGACAGGACAAATTGTAGAGTTGGGGATTCCTGACCTCTAATCCAGTGCTCTTTCCTCTAGAACCCTGTATGAAACTCTGGAAAGAGGGGAAATAACTGTTTACACAAAAAGAAAATTAATTTTGGATCCTGAACAAAAGTTGATATTGTGAGTTTCTGCAATCCACCTTAGCTGAGAGGTAGTCATTTTTCATTTAGGGGCCAGCACTTCTGTAAGTTAAAGCAGTCTGCACATTCCTGGGAAATGAAGGATGGAAGTTCCCTGAAAAGGTTTGAAGCCTTAATTCAATTCATGCTGGCACAATAAACTCTAGGACTCATCCAAATCCATTACAAAGGGCTTCTGGTGCCAGCAGATCTGCAAAACGATGTGGTATTGCAACAAGTTCTCTCCGCTATGTGCTTTAAAGCAAAGTGATACAAATTTCCTTTTTTCACATGAGAGCTGAAGGGTATATTTCCTAAATATTGGTCCCCCTGTGTGAGTGATTCTCTAAGGAAAAGCAATAATAAAATCTTCAGCTCTTGGCTTCCCTTTTCAGAACACATAGCAAGACTTCCTGACTCCCCACACTGTAAGGGGAGCACACATCTGGTTTGGGAGTGTGCAGTGGGGACTAGAAGATTCCATTGTCCCATATTTCCATGTTCTTTGATCAGGAGTTATAGCCATCAAGAATCAAAAATGGAATTATTTGTCTCTAAAGCCAAACTTTTAGAATTATGTGGACTTTTAAAGCTAAGCATTTTGATCATTTTTTGGTTTTGCTACATTTATGCAAATATAACCTAATTCTGGACCCTTCGTTACTTTCTCTCATAACTTTGTGCAAGACCTAAGATCTCAAGGGAGGACTAAATATACTGTTTAAAGTCTTGTTTTTAGATATTCCCCCCCAAAAGAAATATGGGATAATTTTCTGTCAGGATGATTAGCAGGGCAAATTACACAACACTTGGATTCAGCTTGCTTAAACAATAAGGATGTGAATTGTCCCTTGCAACAAGAAGCGAAGAGATTTGGCAGCTTTAAGACATGGCAAAGTCAAGGTCTTAGAGTCTCTTATGAATGGCTACTGCCGGGGCTCAAAATGGTTGTACCCAGTCTGGATGTCACACGGAGACAGAAAGTCAGAAAAATAGGGCTACCTTTTCCATGTATGGCTTTCAGGAGGAAAGAAAACTTTCTAGCAAGTGGCATTTTATAGCTCATTGGCCAGACATACATCACATAGCTATGGTTAAGTCAGTTGTTGGCAAAAGCACTGGGGTGATTGTGTTTGGATTAGACCAATTAGGACCTGCCACTGAGAATGTGATTGGAGACAGTTTTCTTCAACTATGACTACAGAGAAAGGTAGATACATGAGCAAGAAAGAAGCTGATGTGGTAGAAATTGAGATGAATTAATATTGGGCATGACTGATGGTGTTTGGTACCAGGTTTTCACAGCACATTTGACATTGTTTAATCCTCACAAATTCCAGCTTTCTCACTTCCTTTGTCACCATTATTATTATTTAGTACAAACTATACTAGGACTTAAAGATTGTCTTAGTCAGCTCGGCTGCTACAACAAAATATCATAGACTGTGTAGCTTCTAAGCAATAGAGTTCATTTCTCACAGTTCTGGAGCCTAGAGAGTCTGAGATCAAGGTGCCAGGAGGTTTAGTGCCTGGAGAGGGCCCTTTCCTGATTTATAGATCGCTCCTGCAGGGGAAGGGACTAGCTAGCCTTCTGTAGTTTTTTAATAAGGACATTAATCTGAGTCATAGGGTCGCAGCCCCAGAATCTAATCACCTCCCAAAGTCCCTAGCTCCTAAGGCCTTCACCTTGGGAGTTGAGACTTTATTATCTGAATTTCAAAGGGACACAAAGAAAGGCTATTCAGACTATCACACAGATATTAAGACTTTTTTTATAATTGCCAGATATTAAGATTTTAAAAGGCACGATTTCTGCTCTAGAATAAAACTTAATCTTTTCTGCACTATGAAGAAATGAAAATTAAAAAAAAAAAGAAACTGTGAAAAGTCCTATCTTAAGGGAGAAAAAAAAAAAAGGCCTTTAGGTCCCGCTGTTCCAATAATTACCAAAGGTAAACTGCTATAATTTCAAACAAAATAATAAGAGAACAAGAGACTTAGAGTTTTACCTATTTTCATAAGGACATCATTTGCTAAAAATGCAGATGGATAAAGAGGGGAGAAGTTAACAATAAGATTATACTGGCCCCAGATGAGGTGCATGGCATTATAGAACTAAAGAGATCTGAGTTTTTTAATTGAAAACAAGATAGGTAATTATCTTCAATTGTTGTTCTAAGAAGGTAATAATTAGAGTGGATCCCTACTCCTGGGTCAGTACTCTCAGCTCACAACTTGTTAGAAATCCCCAGTTTGATGTTAACAGAATAAATAGAACAACATGCACCCAAATCCATGGAGTCGGCAAGAGCATGATTAGGTTCTTACTTCTATAATTATTGTCTCCAAAGGATGGGAAATGCAGGTAATTTTAATAGAGACCCTCACTACTAGAATTCATAACACCCTAGAGCAGTGGTTCTCAACCTGTGGTCCTGATCTCTTTGTAACAATGAAAACATCACAGCATTAGGAAGGTTGAGAACCACTGCCCTGGAGTGTCTTTAAGAAAGAAGAAAATACCTCGTTATTGGTTCAATTCCACATGCCTTTAAAATGTGTCAAGTTTGAAGCTTTGAAATCATGGCAAATGATCCCCTTCTTGAGTCATGTTTTAATCTGGAAGAAATATATTACTTAAAATGAAAATTTTCACTGATGTCAAGATATGGAAATGACTTAGAATGCAGAGCAAAGTGAAAGGGTAAGAAAAAAGAAATTGAACATCAGAGACTTTAAGTCAGAAACATTAAGAAAGCATTTTCTAGAAGATTAGTCAGGTCTGAAATTTTTATTGTTGACAAAGAAAAGTATTTAAAGGAAAGAGCTCAATCTGTCTACAGGGAAGTATAGTTTTTACATTCATGGACCAAGATGGTTATACTGACTATATCTACTGGCATAGAGAGTTGAAAAAAAAACTTGATCCTTCATGATATACACAAACGATCGGGAGATATTAAAGACTTACATTGAGAGGGAGATCATATGCAGAGGGGAAATTTGATTTTAAGAGCTGAAGTGCATATGCAGTTATGAAAGTTAAACCTTGAATGTCACAGACATTGGGATAAGAAAGAATGCAAAGCCATCTGGTTTAACCCTCTCATCCTTAGGCAGAGAAGAGAGTATGTTTGCCCTGATAAGTAGTCTCCTTTGTAGGTAATTGTGTTTTCTATCTGTAAGACTGCCTGTGAAGGGCAGCATAAGAAATAAAATGAGAAATTGCTTCTGATAAACACAGTTGTATGTCAGTTAAATTTTCTATGGCTTGGATTAGGAATGTTTAACACACGTGAGGTTTTTAAATGCTCAGGCCTTTTGCTAACTCTGTGTTAAGAATATGTAGCTTTTTTTTTTTTTTTAATTGCTTTCACATCAGAATGAGAAAAGTTGTTGAGTATTAGTAAAAGTACTAATTCTATATTCATTTTTATTCCTCTTCCAAATTTATATAAAAGGTACATTTTCATTAGGGGAATTACGTGGCTAATTCTCTTGGAAAGATTCAGTTGTCACCGAGTAACCCAATCTTTCCCTACCCCTTTCACACAGGCTGGCAGGGACCCAGGCGTCCTCAAACTTTTTAAACAGGGGGCCAATTTACTGTCCCTCAGACCATTGGAGAGCTGGACTATAGTTTAAAAAAAAACAACTATGAACAAATTCCTATGCACACTGCACATATCTTATTTTGAAGTAAAAAATAAAATGGGAACAAATACAATTCACACCGCTTCATGTGGCCTGCTGGCCGCAGTTTGAGGACGCCTGGACTAGACACTAGCTAAGAGTGGCTCTGGTTTTCTGGGAGGCCTCAGGCTGTTGTGACAGCTGATAGGACTGCTAAGGTGTCAAGCCATCCCTTCCCCAATTCCATTTGCTTTGGAAATGTGCTAACTTGAAAGTCCATAAGAGTCATTTAGGAACAAGTATCAGTAGAAAGTATAGGTTTTTGTTCCTCTGCACAATCCATTTAAAGGGGGAAAAATAATTTTTCTAATACCTCCTCATTTAAGTGATTTGTGGTCACTGATACAAAATACTTAGGAAGAATATCCCAGTGCATATGTCATCTTCATGTTCAAGAAAAAATTAAAAAAGTCAATTTATAAATATTTATTTTTATTTATTTATTTTTAATTTATAAATATTTATAACCCTTAAGGGTTAGTGGATAATTTGTTTCAAGAAAGAATTATAAAATACTATTTTGGGCTCAGCGCCTGTGACTCAAGCAGCTAAAGCGCCAGCCACATACACCTGAGCTGGCGGGTCCGAATCCAGCCCGGGCCCACCAAACAACAATGATGACTGTAACCAAAAACTAGCTGGGTGTTGCAGCAGGTGCCTGTAGTCCCAGCTACTTGGGAGGCGGAGGCAGGAGACTTGCTTGAGCCTGGGTGTTGGAGGTTGCTGTGAGCTGTAATGCCACAGTACTCTACCCAGGGTAACAGCTTGAGGCTCTGTCTCAAAAAAAAAAAAAAAAAAAAAATACTATTTTGATGTCAGAGATAATAACAAATAGATTAGATTTCCCATGCATGTAGGCCTATGTTTTCTGTGGACTTAAAAAAAAAAAAAAAATCATTCAGCTCGTTGCTTGTGGCTCAAGTCGCTAAGGCACTGGCCACATACACCAGAGCAGGAAGGTTCGAATCCAGCCTAGGCCTGCCAAACAACAATGACAACTACAACCAAAAAACAGCTGGGCAATGTGGCAGGTGCCTGTATTCCCAGCTACTTGGGAGGCTGAGGCAAGAGAATTGCTTAAGCCTAGGAGTTTGAGGTTGCTATGAGCTGTGATGCCATGGCACTCTACCCAGGGCAACAGCTTGAGGCTCTGTCTAAAAAAAAAAAAAGGCATTGATCAACATTCTTTTTCTATCTTGGATATTAATAATATACTTAAGAAGAGTTGGGTAAAATTCACAAATCAACAATGTACCAAACACCGTTCGATTGACGTGGGGACTCCAAGAGATCAGAACTCCATGCAATAAGGCTCCTACTTTCAAGGATCTTCCTCACACTGAATGGAAAGACAATTATATGTGAGTGTTATGTCATGAAATGTCACCTCAATAGACAACAATTTTTACCTAAATAAAATGATTAATTTGCCCTTCCAGAAAGGCAGGATGCTTTATGAGAGCGAGCATTTACTTAACTTCTCTTTATTCACTTTATTTATCCACAAAAAGGTTGGACTAGATTATTTCCAACTTCACTCATTCTTTATTTATGATATCTTAAAAATATCTGCCATGTTTTTGTAGTGGCTTACAATGCAGTTAATAGGTCAGATTAGTAAATTATCAAAAATATTACTCAAGATTTAAGTGAAGTTAGATTAACAAGAAAAGTTTTACATTCTAAAGATGTTTTTGCCAATGATTTTGAATACAAACACTTTGGCTGTGTGCCTCCCCACAAATTAAATATTTGTAAATAAGCATATTTTTATCTATTTTAAGTAAGACAAACCAAGATTCTATATGGGGCTACTATTTACATATGAGGTTTTTGCTTTTTGGTTTATCTTGCTGACTTTTGCCAATCCCTCCAGTGGTTTTTATTGAAGACAAGGTTACCTTGCCATCCTTGCTTTGGGGCAATCAGCCATCACAAAACAACTCTTGGTAATAAACATTAGAAGGAGAGGCCTGCAAACAGCTCTGGAATGATAAATACGAATATCATTTTTCCAAATAGGAAACAGGAGGAGGTTAATTTAAAATAAACCACTATGAGGTTTCTTACAGAGTTGTCATCACCTGCTTTTCAAAATAAGAGTGGTCAATGCGTGTGAGGGCAATTGCTCATCTGAACATCTTGTTTACTTGTCTGATTGTTCTCCCCAGGTATAATGACTTACTTTCAACAGGTCAATCAGCAGTTTCAAGGGGCTTTTCAAGACAATTTAAGAGTATAATTTAGTCAAAGTGTACATGTTCTATAAATTACCCTCCATTCACATTCCCCATCATGAATGCACACACTCAAAAGTTTCACGCAGACCTGTCTTTCCATTCCAGCTTTCCTAGAACATTGGACAAATTACTTGAAATTTGTGAGTTTCATTTCTTTCATCTAGGATTTTTCAGGTTTGGAGATTTTTAGTCCTAAAACTGGGACAGTCCAAGACCTATTTCAGGTTCATTAATAATAATGAGAAAAGAAGATAGTAGCTCTGGCACTTTCTGATGAAACATGAATAAAACTTACAACTAATGGACTATATGTAAACTAATCATAAACTGGAATTTATTTTTAGTCTATCAAGATTTAGTGCTATATGTGTTCTTTAAATTTAAAAATGTTTTCTACCTATAGTAGGCATTACTTGATTTTATTGATTGATTGATTGATAAAGAGTCTCACGCTATGCCCTGAGCAGAATGCAGTGGTGTGATAGCTCACTGCAACCTTAGACTCAGGCTGTGGGCATTCTGCTGCCTCAGCCTCCCAAGACCACTGGGATTACAGGTGCTCGCCATGGTGCCTGGCTGGGTTTTTCATTTTTTCATGAGTTAGTGTCTCCCTGTCACTCTGACAAATCTTGAACTCCTGACCTCAAGCAATCCTCCCATGTCAGGCTCCCACAGGGCTGGAATTACAGGCATGAGCCACCTCACCTGGCTTGATTTTATTTTTTTAAAAAAGAAGCTAGCTCATGAGTAAGAAAATCAAATCTGTGGCTAAGACACTCATGCCATTTCTTTCTTTCTTTTTTTTTTTTTACCAATACTCATGCCATTTTTAAAAATTAAGTCATTTTTGATGTTCTTAATTTGTATCTGTTCACATCTTTCAACTTACAAAGATTTTTAGCTTTTTAAAAAGATAATGTGGCAATTGAAATATTTATTTATTGACTTTTTGAATTAATAAAACATTGATTTCCAGAAGACATATTTTAATCAACGAAATATTCCCTTCTTGATGATGCACTATATTTTACATGTTCATGTGTCATCAAAATATGTGGCATTAATTACAATTTCAAAAATCAATATTTCTGTCTCTTGGACTATTAAACAAAAAAGAAAAATAAAAAAAAATACCAACACTAATGTCTGAATATGAGTGCTATTAAGTTGCTCTTGAGCATAGCAATGAATTTCGTAATTAATAATATGTAATTAAAAAAACTTGCACAGCAGGTTTTCATGGCATGTTTAAAATTTTTGTGTTTGATTAGACCTGAATTCCTTCTTGTTAAACAGAAATAAAGGCATCAAATACACATGTTTTTCAGGATGTGGAATGACATAGATGCCAAAGAAATAAATCTCTTGGCATGCACTTACTAAGGTGGGAGAAAGCCTGGTGTTGCCCAATAGCCTCTCTTTTGGAACTAACATTAGTTCATAGTAAGTCCTAAGAGTCTCAGAAAGATACAGATTAAATCAGATAATAAATACTCAGCTCTCTAGTACAGACTTTGCACAGAGTGACTCAAGAAATATTAGTAGAAATTGGGCTGTGCCCATAGCTCAGTGGTTAGGGCACCAGCCACATGCACTGGGGCAGGCAGGTTCGAACCCAATGACAACGACAACCAAACACAACGACAACCACAACCAAAAAATAGCTGGGTGTTGTGGCAGGTGCCTGTAGTCCTGGCTACTTGGGAGGCGAAGGCAAGAGGATTGCTTAAGCCCAAGAGCGGGAGGTCACTGTGAGCTGTAAAAAGAAAAAAAAAAAAAAAAAGTACAAGGGCTGAAGCATATATCTTTGGGGCAGTGCCTGTGGCTCAAAGGAGTAGGATGCTGGCCCTGTATACCAGAGGTGGTGGGTTTAAATCTGGCCTCAGCCAAAAAAACTGCAAAAAAAAAAAAAAAAAAAAAAAAAAAGAAGAAGAAAAAAGAAGAAATATTAATAGAAATGATAATTGAACAACTCTTTTCAATTAACCAGCCCAGTGACCCTCAGCTTATCTTCCTAAACATTATCAATTCCATCACCTTTTAATGAATGAATCGGAAATTTCAATGGCAGAAGACAGAGAAAGCAAAACTAAAAATCTGTGACTTTTATTATTAGTAATTCCTTATAAAAGCTGAGAGAGGATTAAGGCGATTCTGATGGTTTAAATCATGACTGAAAGTTATTTTTTAACTATCACCGCCATTCTTTACTCCTTTCGCACTCTTTAGTCAAGAGTGGTTGCAGTGACATTTCTGAGGTGAAGAAATATTGAGAAGAGTAAATGGTGTATGTGCGGCTTTCTGCTTCACTTGGTTGTCAGGAGAATTGCAATAAAATAACCATTTAAAATCGGAAAATGGAGCAGTAGGCCCTACTCTGAAGAACATGGGACACACTTCCAATGTTTCTTGAATGTTACGAGACAGGGGAACAGCTCCACAAGGGGAAAATTATGGCCAAAAGGAAATAGTAAAGCAAAAGGGTTAGGACCATTTATACCCTTAGGATGGCATGATTTGACATTCCCTGAAAGTCTTTCTCTTGTCTTCTAAATTACTGCTTCTCAAACTTTTATGTGCATACACATTGTCCAGGGATGTGTTAAAATAGACACTGATTCTGTAAGGCTGGGCTGTAGCCTGAGAGTCCGCATTTCGGACAAGCCCCAGGCAATGGTCACACCATTGCTTCCCTCGCACTGTTCTTCCTGCTGCTGGTGGGTGTACATTCTGCTCTTTTCAGCACAGCTTCAATTTTATTGATATTTCATTATTTTCAGCAAAGTCAATTAGGTAACAAAATTAATTTAGTTTTTATAACTTTATCTAGGAAGTTTTTCATATAAAAGATTTCCCTTCTCAGAAGAGAACATATCCAACTACATCTCCCAGCTTGGAGTTTAGAAAGCAGGCCTATGGGGAAAAAGGGAAGCGGAGCCGGAGCTGCGGGGTACTTTTCCTGCCCGCGGTGTCTCAGATTCATTCTTAAGGAACTGAGAACTTAATCTTCCAAAATGTCAAAAAGACCATCTTATGCCCCACCTCCCACCCCAGCTCCTGCAACACAAATGCCCAGCACACCCGGGTTTGTGGGATACAATCCATACAGCCATCTCGCCTACAACAACCGCAGGCTGGGAGGGAAGCCGGCATCCTCTGGTATTACGATTCCAAAACCCCCAAAGCCGCTGATGCCCTACATGAGGGACAGCAGAAAGGTCTGGGACCAGGTAAAGGCTTCTAACCCTGACCGAAAGTTGTGGGAGATTGGCAAGATTATTGGTGGCAGGTGGCGAGATCTCACTGATGAAGAGAAACAAGAATATTTAAACGAATACGAAGCAGAAAAGATAGAGCCCAATGACTCTATGAAGGCCTATCATCATTCCCCTGCGTACCTTGCTTACATAAATGCAAAAAGTCGTGCAGAAGCTGCTTTAGAGGAAGAAGGTCGACAGAGACAGTCTCACACGGAGAAAGGAGCAGCTTACATGAGCATTCAGCCTGCTTAAGATCCAGATGATGATGATGATGATGGCTTTTCAATGAAGCATACAGCCACTGCCTGTTTCCAGAGAAACCACCGCCTCATCAGTGAAATCCTTAGTGAGACTGTGGTGCTGGACGTCGGCCAGTTGTCACAACAGCTAGGATGCAAGTCCTCAAACGACAGGTCATCAGCGAAAACTAGAAGCTGAACTTCTCCAAATAGAGGAAAGACATCAAGAAAATAAGAGGAAATGTCTGGAAAGCACAGATTCATTTACAATGAACTTAAAAGGTTGTGCAGTGGGAAGGTAGAAGGGGATATGGAGAAGATGGCCGCCGAGATTGCGCGAGCGGAGGAGCAGGGAGAGGGAGAAGGAGGCCGCCGAGCACGCCCAGCGCAGAGGGAGAAGGAGGCCTCCGGGCAGGCCGCAGTCAGAGGGAGAAGGAGGCCGCCGGGCAGGCCGCAGTCAGAGGGAGAAGGAGGCCGCCGGGCAGGCCACAGTCAGAGCAGCGTCGCCCTGGAGGAGGAGCAAGCGGCGAGCAAAGCTGAGGAAAAGAAAGACAACGAGAACATTCCAATGGAGACAGAGGAGACACACCTTGAAGAGACGACAGAGAGCCAGCGGAATGGTGAAGAAGGCACCTCAACTCCTGATGACCAGGAGAGAGGGCAGGAGGGGGTCGACAGCATGGCCCAGCACTACAGGAAGGAACCAGTGATAGCAGCACGGGCTCAGAGAGCAGCAGTGCCACAGTGGAGGAGCCACCAGCACATCCCATACCAGAAGATGAGAAAGAGGAATAGATGCTGCCTTGTTTTATGTGTTCTAAATACTTCTTTATTTTTTTTTTTATTTTTAAAATGGTTTTTGTTTGTTTGTTTGTTTTAATGGTGTTATGTGGTTCGTGTATTAATTTTTTTATTGTCCATATTACACCACCGAAGGCTTTTGGACCATTTAGCATCATGAGCCTAATGGCACAGTCACCTTTCTTAAGCATCGTGATGATGGCTTTTTTCTTTGGATCTTGTTTCTAACATTCAACTGCTAAAAGCCTCAGAATTTAGGTTAATTGAGAAAACACCCACCTCTTTTAGAGAATTATCCTTTGATGCTGCAGAATCTATTCTTACAAATGCCTTCCTACAGCTCACTTGGGTGCTTACCAAAGCCATAGCTTTAAACCTTCCCAGTCCCCATCAACAGCTTCCTGAAAGTCCCCTCTCTTGTTTACTTCCGCAAAGGGTACCTTCTTGAAAACATAATCATGTATGAATGTGTCAGTTTGCTTACCCTTTTCTACTTTTAATCACTGTCAAGTATCTGAGTTAAGGAGTTGAGTGTAGTGTACAGCTACTACCCTTGGATCTTATTGATCCAGGGATAGTCTCCAGAGTTAGTTACTAACTTAAAAGTACTCATTAAAGTGGAACCGCACATACATATTATCTGCTGCTTTTATTGTAAGTAATCTAGGGTATGTTCTGGTGAATTCATCCTTATTGTACAGAAAAAATAATTACTTTTTTACCAGGCCTTCCAAAGACAGAATAGATTACAAAGCTCCAGGAATTGAATATTCTTGTAATAGAATATATAACTTCAAAATGATTAGCCTATTCCTGAAGAAAAATAGCTGGGAATTAAGTTCATCCACTTGAAATTGTTTTACAATAATCTAAACATTCAAAACCTCAAGGCTTAGGATCCCATAGATCAGAGCCTACCTTTTTAATAAACCCTCAGACTTAAAGACTAGAAGCAAGATAGTTTGTGACACATGTGCTTCCCAAAAACTAGATTTTTTCTGAATAGTGGTATATCTGATGGTATATGTTTCTTAAAGGTCCAAATGTAATTTAAAAAATGAAAGAAAAAAAAAAATTTCCACACTGAGATAACTACTGGAATATAGATTCAGATCAAGTGAGTATTTTGACCTGGCACTAAATGGCAGAATTTCAAATGTCCTCCAGATTGACACTTGTGCCTGGTAAGAAGGGCAAATCGTCCATGAAGTCCCCATCTGCCTGTCTGAGGAACATCTGTGGTGCTGAGGACTCTCCTAAATTAGGGGGCAGGAATGCTCTGACTAGTGAAATTATCCTTCCTCAGTAATAACACTTACTGGCAGAAGAATGCTTTGGAAAGACATTTGTTTTGGGTTGTTTAAAAATGAAACCTTATAATACACATTGAAATTTTTTATTCAATGTTTGTAACTTTTATCTGACATTGTACAGATTTATTTTGACAACCTATTTGGGTTGTTGACAAGTCTGTTCCACTTTTTGTAAGTGTATTTTAAAGGTTTATGTTGAACTTATTTTGTATAAATCTCATAATAATGCAAAAACAAACATCAGGAAAACTGAATGCTTCTCAGAAATATATCTTCATAAGGCATCTTGGAATATAAACACTAGCACAATTTCAAAATGCTTTTATTAAAAATAAATTTGGACTTAAGGAACAAAAATTTATTGAGCAACTAATATGTTCAAATCAGTGGCCAAGCCTTGGAGAGAGATACTTTCAACATCCGTCAGTCATAAAGAAGGGTAATTATGTCCCCCATATAGCTCAACTTTATCTACTTCTATAGTCTTACTGCCAAAAACTTAATAAAATCCCATCATCTTCTCTACCCTTGATTATTGCCTCCCCCTCAGGGTCTGTTACATAATGGGTTATTTAAAATATGCATTTAAATAAATGAATGAGCGAACTTAGAATGCCTCAAAGTTGTTAATTCCAAAAATGTGGAGGCACAAAATGAAGACTGGAAAGTGGGAGTGCAGGAAGCAACCTGTGGGAAGAGCAGCAAAGGAGAAGGAGGCAATGAAGTAGTGCTGGAAAGTTCTTTTTTTTTTTTTTTTTTTTTCTTTTATTAAATCATAGCTATGTACATTGGTATGATCATGGGGCATCATACACTAGTTTCACAGACTGGTTGACACATTTATATCACACTGGTTAACATAGCCTTCCTGGCAATTTCACAGTTATTGTGTTGAGACATTTAC